>LBNU01002346.1:30686-88600 GCA_014162995.1 Artemisia annua
AAGGTCAAAAACTAGTTAACTACATACAATGACAATTTAGTGAAAGTTAGTTACATTTTAATGCAACTAGTTTTATCGCAAATAGATTCCAAGTTATCTAAATTTATCAAGTTCTAGATTCAAAGTTTATGAGAATATTGTTGGTAAAAACATCATAGTTACATCATTAATGTCTAACTTAAAAATGTTGGTGAAATAATACATAAAATTTGTATGAGTTTTGTAGTTCAGAGGCATTAGGTTTTACATTTGCACGTTATAAAGTTTATAGTTTACTTGGAAGGAAGAAAATTGTTAATTTTTGTAATGTGTACATCAGGTGACTTTGGCGTGTCTTAAGGATAAACCGACACCATCATCCTCATCTTCAAGTTTAGGAGTTGGCAGTGGTGTGAGATTAGCAGCAAAGTTATTAGGAGGGGGGAATGCAAGCAGGACCCTCGGTTTTGTTAGTGGTAATGGTGGAAGCAAGGCTTCGAGTGGGACAACTAAAATTGGGCTATCGGGTATTTCAAATGCTGCTAATGGTTATACAAATACATTGAATTATGATGAGAAGGGGACTTATTTGGTGTTTAATGTTGGTGATTCTATTTTCATCAGTGATTTGAATTCACAGGATAAGGTACTGTATGTGGGTTCAACTTGCAATGTGTGCCTCCAATATTAGTGTTTACATAGGATTAGTTTTAAGGGGTGTTTGGATGTGCATTTTAAAAGTGATAATGTGATCTTTAATACTCAAATTTAGATAAGCCGTTGTTTATAACGGGCTGTCGATTATAGTTATGGATGTGCTTCTGTTCCTTGGCATCATAAGAATCAGATAATTTGGTGTTCGAGTATGTGGGCACATTTGATTATCTAAGGAACTAATAGATAAAATTACCAAAAGGACATCTTTCCAAAAAAAGAGTTACGTTTCGTGATTAATGGTCTCTTAAATTAGGTCAAAAGAAGGGCTAAATAGGTAATTTTGGTTTATACTTAGAAATCAGTTCTGCTGTACCCGGTATGCTGTTCATCCAAAACTGGTTTTTGCTACTTTAGATAATCTGTTACAATCTGCAAATCCAAACACCCCCTCAATGAAGTTGGAATATGATAGCATTAAAGTTTTTTTGCAGGATCCTATAAAGTCTATACAATTTAGTACTTCAAATCCCATATCCCATGCTTTTGATCCGGATGCCAAAGATGGACATGATTTACTCATTGGGTTAAATTGTGGAGATGGTATACTTTTCTCTGTAGTATTCTATCTCATTCGTTTCTCTAAAATCTGTTAATTTTCATGTGTTTTGTGAATTGTAGTTTATTCAGTCTCGTTGAGAATGCAATTACACGATGTTGGAAAAAAGCTTGTTGGAGCCCATCATTATAACAAAGACGGTTGTGTAAATAACAGGCAAGACCAAAACCTCTAAAAGCTTTTACATATCACTAATTACTTGGTCTTCTTTTCTTTTCCATTTATTATACACGCGTTGACATACTCAATATAATTTGGTAATATCTATTTGCAGTCGGTGTACTAGTATTGCATGGGTACCTAATGGTGATGGCACCTTTGTGGTTGCACATGCTGATGGAAACATGTACGTGTATGAAAAGGCAAGTACTAAAATAAAATCAGAATCTGTACATGTTTATACATCCACACCTTTAATAATATTTTGTTATTTTCCAGAGCAAAGATGGTTCAAGTGATCCTTCATTCCATGTAATCAAGGAGCAAAATGAATTTTCTGTTTCACACTCGCGCAACAGTAAGGTACTGATAAACTATTAATTTGTCATGAAGCATTTATATGATTTTTATTTGAATGTATACATAATATATCCTCATTGTACAGAATCCAATTGCTCGATGGCATATATGTCAAGGTTCAATAAACAGCATTGCATTTTCAAACGACGGAGCATATATCGCGACTGTTGGAAGAGATGGTATACAATGATAATTATTACTTATTTTGGTGGATTTTGGCTGCTTATTTTTCTAGACGTCTAAATCTTTCTGATTCATTGCAGGTTATCTTCGAGCATTTGACTTCAAAAGTGAACAACTTATATGCGGAGGCAAAAGCTATTATGGTGCCTTACTATGTTGCTCTTGGAGGTGAATATCTTTTAGAAAAGCAATTAATAAACCCTCTTATTTTCTTAACTAATGATTAATGAATTTTGTTATACTTGACAGTATGGATGGAAAATACATACTGACGGGAGGTGAAGATGACTTGGTTCAAGTTTGGAGTATGGAAGAGCGGAAAATTGTTGCATGGGGTGAAGGGCATAGCTCATGGGTTAGTGGAGTTGCGTTTGACTCACATTGGTCAACTCCAAATGCTGATGGCACTGGTGAAAATATTGTATATCGATTTGGTTCAGTTGGTCAGGTACAAGTGTCATTATTAGAAGTAATATGTATAAGATGGTTAACACATTTTAATTAACGGCTTTTATATGCAGGACACACGGTTGTTATTGTGGGATCTTGAAATGAACGAGATAGTCGTCCCATTGCGTCGGGCTGCAGGTGGGTCCCCCACTTTGAGTAATGGAAACCAATCGGCTCATTGGGACAATGCTGCTTCTTCAGTTGGTATTTTACAACCTTCACCAAGCATGCGGGACGTCCCAATGATCACACCATTGGTGGTTCACCGTGTTGAGAATGAGCCACTTTCTGGTTTAATATTTACAAATGAATCCATCCTGACCGCATGTCGAGAAGGTCATATTAAGGTCTGGGCAAGACCAAGTTCATCCAAAACTCTAGAGTCAGTTTCTGAGAAACCTCTAAATATTAGTAAATGAAGTTTTCAAGACCAACTTCAGCAGGCAATGATTTTGAGCTCATTTTCCTGGCTTTTTGGTGATGGTGAGTTTGTGAAGCATATAGGTGTTTNCCTCTCAAACGGCTGCCTACATATTGGGCATTTGTTTGTTTGGAACCTCAAAAGTTTAGCACACCCATTGCACAAGCACTGAAAACCAAACCCAACAATTCATTAGCCCTCTTTATTAAAAAGATAAACAAAGACTGACCAATTCACATGTAAATCGCCACTAGTCCACTAAATATTTAATTTTACAGAAATAAATTATTCTTTTTGCTAAACTCACCATGTGACGACAAGGAAGGACTGTGGTGTCACGAGGTTCCGATAAACATATAACACATTCTTTACCGGGATCGTTCCCATCAAACTCTCCACCATCAACCGAATTCCCGATCCCGTAAATCTCCTGCAATTCATATCGTATACCATTCACCCACAATATTTGTTTCACTACTCTGACCTTATATTCACCCTTGACTTTTTCAAACACAACATTAGTTATCTGGGAATTAGTGACACTTGGATCTTGAGTGCCGGCTTCCTGTACGCTTGGGGTTGCTTCTGCCTTCACTGCTAGTGGATACATACCCGTTTCATTCAGTTTTGATAACTCTGCTTCTTCATACATTGAGAGGTCTATTCCCGTTCCAGGTGTTTGTTTGAATTTTTGGCCCAAACCTTGTTGGAAGTTTACCGTAATTGGTGGCATCGAGTCTTTGTATATTGTGGTAAGGTTACAGTCGTCACCCTCTTTTGCAAAGAAATATAGGGTAATGCTACAAGAAAAGAACATACCATAAGAACTAGAATCTGAAACGGATGTGATTAGCTAACTATTTAAGGGAAACTGTATGGTATGCAAAGAACTACCGAAGATGGCTTAATGATATACATACAAAGAACTGTATAAGAATTTTCTGAAAGATATAACATCTCTTAGAGGGTGTCTGAGATTGCTTACTAGGATTGCTTCCATTAAAATGCTTATGTGCTAGAAAATAAGCAGGTTCAACCTTCCTGTTTTTAAGTTTTTTTAATAAGTGTAATCTAAGCATTAAAGCAGATAAGAACTAAAAAATAAGTAATCCCAAACACCTCCTTAGTAGAAACTATTCTGCCTATGATGGTTATTCAAATGGATTGGAAGAACTAATGCTATTACATAAACAACATATAAATAAAGATAAGTATATCCAACAAGAAACAAGTGCGACGTATGATATCTAAATAGAACTCAGCCTAACTTTAACTCAACGTCTACTAATTTGATCATTCAACGTAAACCAAATATGAGCAAAGATACAATCTCTATATAATTAAAGAGACCAAAACCCATACAGCAAGTCAATCAGCTTACTTTTGTGGTCTTATAAGTATATTTGGTTCGGCTTAATTTTTATTAAGCCCTTTTTAGACACTTAGACAGTGCAAAAGCTTATGCGATAATTAAACACGCCAATCCATGATATATCATTCCATCTATTAAAACAAATAACATAGTATTCTAATGATCTAGCTTCGGTTCTAACAAATACTTCGAACATAAATTCATACTGCATTAACTTTTTCTGTTCCAAGTGAATTTTGGGTCCTCAAATATATAACCACTTATATACATTCTAAAGCCCTAGAGCTTTCACGCCCTTTGCGGTTGCACACCCTCGTACAAGGCTCTCGCTATGAGATTATTACGACTTACAACCAGAAAGTATGCCTAAGCAGTTAGCAGTAGTTGTTTGTTTTATAAAAGCGTTCAATAAAGTATATCTATATCTATCTATACTACTTATAAAGAGTGTAACTCTTTTCTTGAAACTTAAATTAATGTAGTTTGCCTAAATTACCCTTAAGTACCTCTTAAACGGGCAACTTTTATAAAACTTGACAACTTTTCAAAAACAAACACTATATTAATTTTAAAAACACACTTGTATTTCCAAAAAAAACACGTTTTGCATCAAGGGTCGAACCAGAATCACAATTTCCCAAGTATAATTATTTGCCCCTATACACCGTATATAAAAAAGAAAGATGATAGATATATACCTGCAAGCAACAGTAGAATCAAAAGTAAAAGAAACAAGAAACTTGCCACTATTTTCCTCATCAGCTTCAATTCTCAAACTTTCCTTTTTTATATTAACATCATTTTTTATAGTCACAGCTTTCTGATGATCAACATAAGGTGTAGGCACATGCATCACCGGCACACACGGATACCCACTACCACCACCACCACCGGCCCACCGTTGGTGATGATCATGCAACGGAAGTGGCGGCGGCGGCGGGTAGTACGCGCCGTGGTAGTAAGGGTTAGGGTTTGGGTATTGTGATGGGTATGGTGTGGTGGCAGTGGTGGTGGTGTATATGTACTGGTTGGGTGGTGGTGGGGGTGGCGCGTGGGGGTTGTTGTGGTGGCGCGTGGTGGTGGTGCTGCCGTGGCGCCGCCTGCCGGAGTTATTGTTACCCATAATATCAAATTTCAAGAATTTTAAAGATTTGGGTTTTTTTGAAAAAAGATTGTGGATTAATTTAAAGGGTTTGGTTAAATGATGATTATAAAGAAAACCCAAGTTTTAGATTTTTATAAAAATGATTAATTTGTGAAGATTTTATAAATTTTGATTTTTGGGCATGAAATTATGAAGTTATGAAAAAAGATGATTAATTTGTGATAATTTTGGGAAAAAGATATGAGAAATTGTGTTTTTTGGGCATGAATTGATGAAATTACAAATACCCAAATTTTTAATTTTGAAAAAGATGGTTAATTTGGGAAATTGGGAATTATTTTATGAGAAATTTATGGATTTTGGGGTGGATTTTGAAGAAATGAAAATTGGAAATTAGTGTGTGTTTAGGTGTGTGTGTGTGAGAGAGAGTATATGGGAAATGAATAATAATAAGATATGATTGGTTGAGTAAAGAAGCCAACTCCACTTCTCAAAGAAAGGATTGAAAAGAAACAACTACACTATCATTTGATTATATTTGTTTTTCTAGATAACTTTTTCATCATTTTTAATTATTGTTTTATGCATCTTTTATGAATGTGTTTATTGTTTAGTGTAAGTTCAATGATTTTAGGCCATACCACTCAAGAAAGTGTAGATAAATAAGAATATTATTTGTGTTTGGCAAATGGTAATGGTCGGAAGAGCTCTTGAAAAAGGGCTATTGGTTCCAAATAGGATATGAAGTGGAATAATGGTGTCTTAATTTGAGGAAAAAAGACATAAAACTTGCAAAGAGTTAAAGCTAAAAGAGACATAGAGCATGTACATAGAAACTCCAAAGAACTTTGAATTATTACAGAAAGAAATGATTTTTAAAAGTTGGTTTTATTAGCCGACCTGGCCAAGCTTTCGATTTTTGATTCAACCGGGTCTTTTACTAAAAACCGGCTTCTGATGATCAAAAGGGTTCACAGTTTAACCAGTAAGATTAACCCGAGTTTAAAACATGAATAAAGAAACACGATACAACATAAAATTTTACACATTGACTCATGTCCAACACTATTTATAGTGTATCTTCTCAGTGTGTGCCATCATACGAGTCATCATTTGTACCAATGTGACGATGCAAAATAGGTTGTGTCATGGTCAACAAAGGTGCCTTGTTCTTACAAAAGCGGTGACAGGCGTAAGATATATGGTTACATTTTAAAAGATGCTGCAATTTTGAGATGTTTTTGGTTGTGGGATACGAGTCTTCGATACAAGGCTTTTGTGGTTTTATTCAGTAGTTCGAGGGTTGTGCACATAGTGTTTTTTAGATACTTGTATTTCGCTTCACCGACGAGTCTTGATGTTAATCTTTAACACCGACCATCTAAAATTACTAAGTTATTCTCTATTGTGGGAGGAGTATAATCAGTTAGCAAAGAGCACAAATCATATGTATCGTACAAATCATATGTATCGTTGATAATACTTCTCACATTTCTCATTTATTTTTCTTTTTACTAGATCCTTTTCTTGCTTGCATCCACTCAAAGATATAAAACCCTACGTGATTATATGTCCATCAACAAAAAGATTGTGTTCAAATATTATTTCTAGGTAGAAAATTGGCCTAACTATGCAAGTCAAAATCTTTTAAGAAACATTGCCCTAACTTACCTACTTAACCAACTTCATTAAAGTATAAAACACATGTTACACTAAAAAAAATAAACATATCTTATGTCTTTATCAATATAGCTAAAAAAGACAAAACTTGTTAACTTTAATAGCGATGACTACAACAAGATTTATGATAAGCTTATAAAGTTACTCAAATTGAAAATAGAGATAACATGCGCACTACATATATGCAAGTACATAGATGTTATCTTGTTAACTTTTAGGCTACCCCAAAAAGGAGCACAACTGATTCCGTTGTGTAAGTTGCTCAAGGTCATTTTTGTTGTGGCCAACTGACGTTGAGGGTTGAGGGGCATGAGGTTGAGAATTCAACCTATTAGCACACTCGGTTGAGTGGTGTGTTGTGTGTGTTTTTATTTAATTAAAATATATTTTTGTGGAGTATGTTTTTGTAGTGTATGTCATCTTATTGTGTCTAAAAGGTCGGTTGTAGGTCGCAGGAGAGAGAAAACTAATGTAGCAGGAAAAATGATAGACGCTAAAAGTTGTTATTTGGGATAGCCTTAATTTATATAACTCTACAAGTATCAAAATAAGCGAGAAAATTGAGGCATATAAAATATAATCCAAAATCGAATAAGCTTGCCCGAATATAAGCTTAATCAAACACCTTGTGTGAATTGTGATTGTGGTAGGGACATTTCTACTTTGATGTATTAGTTTAGTTTTATTTTTATTTTTATTATTATTATTATTATTTTTTCTCTCTCTCTCTCTCAAAAATGCATTATATACTTGTAGGTTTTGGAAAATAAGTGTATAGAAAGTGTAAATAAATATGGAGCGAAAGCTAAGAAATACCGATATTTTTTATGAAATACATGAAGTAATATTTTATTTAAAAAAGTATATTTTTTAAATCTTTTATAAAACTTATCTCAAAACAAACTTTGAATTTTAAGTAACACATTTTTTCAAAAAAAAATCATAATCTTATATGAAAACATAGCCCAAGTATGAAAAATAAGTTAAAAAATTTATTTTATGAACACATAAACAAACTTATCAAGTCGATTTTATAACTTAAGGCTATAAGCTTGACTTGATAAACCTTATAAGTTTAAAAAAATCAACTTGTAAGCTTTTCCAAATTTACATATCTAGTAAATATGCTAATACAAACACCGCTTTAGACTTTCTTTCCTTAATTATTGAAATCATCTTTCGAACAAACCGTATGTGTCTTTCTCATCATAATTTGCAGAATGTTGATGACATTGATCGTGTCAGATGTTATGTTAAACAAAAAGTCCAGTCGTACTGGAAAATTAGACGGTACCCGTAAATTCTCTCTTCAAAAACCAAGTGAGCTACACACCAAAATTTAGCATGTGAATGTCGAAATTGGGGTTATTATTAGAGGAGTATTTTCGATTTTTGATCAATAAAGTAACTAAAAACAGACAGATATGTCTTTACGAAATAGAGTCAATTGGTGTTGGGTTTTTTTAGATATGCAAGAATGCAAGGCATTGGTAAGCATGTTTCCTAAGTTTAAGTTCCCATTTTACGTTTAACATTTTAAACGTGCCTTAAAGCTATATAGGTTGAGTGGTCTTGCTTTGATTGAAAACAAAGAGTTGAGTGGAAGATTTGTGGTAGGAATTTAAGTCGTTAGATCTTTTTGTTCGGTGACAATGAGATTTGGTGTTGAATATGCTTGCAGTCTCGCATGAATTATTTGCAACTCTATAAAGACGAGAATGAATCATGTTCATCTACCAAGCACTAGTGGATATCCACGAACTAGACTACCATTGTTATCATTTGTCATCCTGATAATAATCAAAAAAATATAAGACACATACAAAGTCGAGGTTAATTTATAGCTATTCACAGGGGGTCCTCGAGCATTATTAATCTCTTGACATCTTTCTGGTGTGTTCTACTTTCTAAAGGTCGTCATCCAAGTTTTGTCATGATATAACGAACATTTCATTATGCTTAAATTTTGAAAATCGAATTACCACTTTATGCAAGCTTATTGGTACATAAGGGACCAATTTGTCATAAACTCATAATCGATATCAAGGGTGTTAATTGACTCAATTAGAAGTGAAGTCGCTATTTACAAAACCGAAACTTACACTTGCACAGTTTTATTTTATTTTTAGCAAAAAAAACAAATTTCATTAAATTTCAACAATATAGTTGAATAAAATTACAACAATTAGAAAGATATCAATTCAAATGAATTAACTCAACAAAACAACTCAACAAATAAGTAAAGTGAAAACTATATGAGTTTATGAATTTTGCTATTTGTATTCCGACTACGTTTAATAATTAAAAACATGCAACAAAAAGTGGTATATTTAGTTGGTTGAGAGAGAAGTGGAATATGGGTGAGTGAACGTTAAAACAATTTATGCATGTAAGAATTTATTAAATGTAGTCCTAAGGGCTGTTTAGGGTTGCGATTAGCATTTTCCTAAGTTTATTACTAAGAGTGCTCGGTGTGAGAGTGACAAACAACACGTTATTCGTCTGGCACCTCAGCAACACCTCATTACCCTCAAAAAAAAAAAAAAAAAAAAAAAAAAAAAAAAAAAAAAAAAAAAAAAAAAAAAAAAAAAAAAAAACACTTTGTAAGTCTCACAAAATACCTCACCAAAAATACCCACTCACTCACAAAAATAATAAACAATAATAACAATGGCACCCGTTGGTGCAATGGCTAAATACCAACGGCGGATGAATGGCTTGAGGGACAGTGCAAAACAGCATATGAATGGCATGTTATCAGAGCGAATGGCGGACGAAAAACCCTCCCACACCTGGGCTAATGGAAGTTATAACTACGATGTAATACAAAACCTTGGTAAAAAAAAGGAATCTTTCATCTAGAGTGCAAACAAATTTTCTCCTCATATTCATCGCTTCATTTCATTAAACTACACAAAATATTGACACCAGCAACGATTGATAAGATTACTTTACAAGCAAAAGGAACAAATTTTGGTATCAACTTTATCTCTATCGAAAATATTGAATTATCTTTCAATATTGGAAAAAATGTTACTATTAAGAATATATATGACATGGTTTCTTTGACTCACTTCATCTATATTATGTCCGCATATAATGCATTTTATATGCACACAAGTATTGTAAGCATATATGTCAAAGGTAGATTCCGATAACCATATTGAATTAACAAAATAACGTATCAGCAGAAAACATGTCCTGGAAGTGATGTTTATGCATGGATAATTGGATATGATGTGTGATAAATTTAGTTGTATGCTAAACCTGGTATAACTTTTCAAAACAGTATCAAAAAAACACTGCAGTCTGCAACTAGCCAAAAACAATTTGATTAGAATGCAGTCTTCAACTTTTAAGCATGTCGAGTTTGTCTCAGACAGCAGATATGCCTGTTACTTATGCAAAACATTCATTCGAAGACATGTCCAGTCCTACAAATATTTTAATCACCAAAAAAGTGTTGCTAATTTCCAAACACCTTGTATGTAAAATCTGACAGCAAACGTTTGTATACGGCGAAAGGAACTTCTGCTAATATTCTTGTTATGATCACCATTCTAACAACAAAACCCAAATTTGAGACTTTTTCATTCTTATTATATCTGGAATCGTGTCTTTTCTTGGACGGTACTAGTTGTACTCTAGGTACTCCTGGGATAAAACATCCCATCTGAAATCTAGGTCTGAACATTTGAAGTCAAAGAATGCATACGAAAATTCAGCTTAGCGACATAAAGGTTGCTTTCGTTCCAGCTTTCTTGAAAGTTCATTTCGCAATAAATAATTTAAATGGTTCTGGTTCAGAAACGTTCGTATATATACTATACAATAGTTGTATATATACTTACAGCTCATGAGTATACCTAGTAATTCCCTCCAACAACAAGAAGAAAAAAAGGGGTTAACAAAATCTTGATCTCCATGGAGGAAACCAAGAACACCACAAATATAGAGACACAACTTCCTCCAGGCTTCAGATTTCACCCTAGTGATGAAGAACTTATTATTCACTATTTGCACAAGAAAGTTACTTCAGTGGTCTTACCAGCTCTTATCATAGCTGAAATCGAGCTTTACAAGTACAATCCATGGGAGCTTCCATGTAAGTTTCTTTCTCTCTTAACACACACACACACACACACACACACACACACACACACACACTCATCTATCACACATAATTAGAATTGTGCAATTTGGGTCCGATTCGGACTGTCATATCGGCACGACCTGATTAAGTAATCTGGTCAAACCTGTGAACCCTAACTCATATATACATAAACCTAAACAACCTGTGTAACCAGCTTATCTATATGGGTTGGCGGGTTAACCGTTTATAACCCATTTAATATTTTGATTATTATACCAAGCTGGCTGGTCTGCCCGTTCAACCTATCTGACCCATTCATTGAATGGATTAGGCGTTATACTCGTTTATGACCCAAACCCCATTTCTCGTATGTTTATTTTCATATCATGTTTCATGCGCATGTTAAGAAATGCCACCCCCGAGTATTTATGTTAAGTTATGTTGCTTAATTTTGTTGTGTTTGGTTACAGCTAAGGCTTTGTTTGGAGAAGATGAATGGTATTTCTTCACTCCAAGAGATAGAAAGTACCCTAATGGAATGAGACCTAATAGAATGGCGGGTTCAGGGTACTGGAAAGCCACAGGAACTGATAGGCCTATTATGGGATCACGTGGGGACAAGATAGTTGGGGTAAAGAAAGCTCTAGTGTTCTATAAAGGTCGACCACCGAGAGGACATAAGACTGATTGGATCATGCATGAATACAGAATACTCGATTCAGTTGTTTGCAGTTCAAGCAAGCCAAAAGAATCAATGAGGGTATGTTTGTGTCTTTTTATCCGAACATCATATAGAGTATCTACTGTTCTTGAAAACAAAATTTAAGAAATAAACTACTAAAATTTAGGCAAACAATAATATGATCCTGATTTTAGAAACTCAAGCAGATTATTGATTTAAGTACCATTCATACAAAAATATAATTTAAAAAAAAAATAAATAATAAATAAATAAATAAATAAATAAAATAAAACACACTATACTTTAAGCGAACAATATAGTAATTTGGTAAGCCACTCATTCCAAGGTGTAATATTGCANAAAAAAAAAAAAAAAAAAAAAAAAAAAAAAAAAAAAAAAAAAAAAAAAAAAAAAAAAAACCCTTTACACGAACAATATAGTAATTTGGTAAGCCACTCATTCCAAGGTATAATATTGCAACTATAGATATCGTAGTTTCAAATCATCTTACCCTTTCCCTCTCCCAAAACATTATAATTTACAAGAACGATCAATTCCAAACGACATGTGGACCTAAACGTGCCAGAAAAACATCATACTTTAAATTTGTGGATAAAATTGTTCATACTTGATGCTGTGCATCTTTGAAAGAACAACTATCTGATCGCGATAATAAAGTTATAGTTTGAAAAAGCAACCACTCTAGCAATATTATAGAATTTAGTCATGTTTATGTTGAACATACTTAAACAAAACATAGAAACATGGAAGGTAAAATCGAGCTTACTTATCTATCCCATGGGTTGGTTTAAGGTCATATACCAAACGACATATTGCTTCATAAAGCAAGAGAAATCAAGTTCAATTACACAAATCTTCCACTAGAGAACCTACATAATGAAAATCTATGAATTCGTAAATAAAACCTACATAATAGGTTATAGGTCTTACTATTTTACTAATATGGTCTACGTTTTCTTGCTCTTGTGGTTACAGTTAGATGATTGGGTTTTGTGTAGAGTGCGACAAAAGACTTGTACCCAAAGAAACCTTTGTGAAGATAGATACGGTCAAAGCGTTCCAGAACCTGAAAATTCGATAGGCACAAACACTAAGCTAGAAATTTTGAAGGAAAACCTATTCAAAGATTGTCCGATGTTGCCTTTCATCTTCGATTCTCACTTGGATTTCTTTTCCACGGACACTATGTCTTCTACAGTCAGTTTTGAAGGAAGCAAAAACTCATTTGATTCATCCGACAACAAAGAAAACTTCCAAAAATCATTTGATGGTCCCATTAGTCATGATAGAAAGCGCAAAGAATTGAACCAAGAGTTGCCTTTTATCGACTCTAACAAGAAGCATAGACTCGCGGAAACTCAACATGAGAACACAGGGTCCTTATTGGCCGATTCAAATGCAATGAGTTCAGATGGTGGGGATCTATCTGATATGTGTACATATATGATGGCATACAAAGATCTTAATCACCTGACCTTCATTTAAGGTGATGAAATGACTCGAAGATAAAAGACAGTTATAAGAAGGTTATTTGTGAATATATAGACATTATGTACATGGGTGTGTTATATAAGCTCTGGTTGCTTCCCGAGCAACTTTTCATAAAAGAAACATTGCTCTGAAAGCAACCATAGACAGTTATAAGAAGGTTATTTGTGATCATAAGATACTTTTATTGTATACTTTATGTAAATATTACTACATGCATAAGTAAACTAATAGTGTGGTTATTGTGTTGTGAGATTTGTCATTAATTGCAATGGATGCTATTACCTACCAGAATTACCCTTAAATGCATCAAATGTTTGTACCATAATCCACCATAAAATTTTTCATTCAAAATGATAATTTATAATAAGATTTTCCCCTAGGCCTTGGGTGCACCTTAAGAAATTATTTACAACCAATTTCGAGAAATATGACTAAGGTCCCTAAGCAAACACAAAGGTTGGACACATAAAAAAAAGGTTGGACACATAAAAAGAACAAAATTATCATCCAATAACCGTCAGCAGAAACTAATTAAACATGCAGACAAAGGAAATAGAAACAATATGAACAAAGCACCTTCACACATCCATAATTTCCCGCAGGAATGTCAATAGGCCAACGATACAATAAGAAAGTGAATATAATACGTTAATATATTTAGACGAAGATATATGTCACATAATAAACATATAAAGCATAAATGAAAATGACAAGAAAACTTAAGTCTAAGTGTAAGAACATACATAACTCAAGAGCACACCGAACGCTGATCATCGCAAGAGCAAACCAGATCAGAATTTCATTATGTTCACAAACTCTCACTTCAAAACACTGCAAGTTAATAAGGTCAATGGATTAGTCAACTTGTTTGTATCAGGAGCAGTAACTTGTTTGTACACTTAAAGATCAAATGATCAGTTATGAATTATTTATTTAATTGTCTGAGATAAAAAGAGACAATTGAGTATTTCCAGAAAATAGTTGAACCAAGAATCCATTTGTCTTATGTAAGTAATGTGACCTCATTTTCACTTTTCAAAACATTTACCAAAAATAATATCTTATTTTTTTTCACGCACCGTTAATATGAGACTAATAGGATAAAACGATGTACAACTTGAATTAGATCAATTATCAAGGCTGAAAATTGCATACAAGATTTTAGAGGCGGAGACTAGTACCATTAATTACTACGGAGTATAGAAAAATGTTACCCAATACTGGCTATACTTATTCCATCTTTTCTTTACTAATAGCCTATATATTACTGAGAAAACATTCTTAATAAAAATCATTCCACGTATAATTTCGATGCATAAAGCTTATGGGAAATAATCCAGGCATCTAACAAACGTTAGTGGTTTGGTCATGTATTATTTATTTAATTGTCTGAGATAAAAAGAGACAATTGAGTATTTCCAGAAAATAGTTGAACCAAGAATCCATTTGTCTTATGTAAGTAATGTGACCCCATTTTCACTTTTCAAAACATTTACCAAAAATAATATCTTATTTTTTTTCACGCACCGTTAATATGAGACTAATAGGATAAAACGATGTACAACTTGAATTAGATCAATTATCAAGGCTGAAAATTGCATACAAGATTTTAGAGGCGGAGACTAGTACCATTAATTACTACGGAGTATAGAAAAATGTTACCCAATACTGGCTATACTTATTCCATCTTTTCTTTACTAATAGCCTATATATTACTGAGAAAACATTCTTAATAAAAATCATTCCACATATAATTTCGATGCATAAAGCTTATGGGAAATAATCCAGGCATCTAACAAACGTTAGTGGTTTGGTCATGTATGTAACCAGAATAAAATGCAGTACATGGAACATAAGGTGTTGAACTTACTTGTACAAGTAGGCTGCAATTCCCAGAATTACACAAAGCAGTATAATATCAATACAGAAGTTCCGACTAGACCTCAGCTGTCAGCCGTAAAAGAAACCAAAAGGAAATATTAACGTTAAAACTAGTCATAATACCCCAATACAAAAATTGATCTCATGTTTCCATTTAATTACCTGATGAACAGTGTGCTTAAGTCTAACATTGGTATTCCTAAGGTCTGAAGTTGCCTTATCCACCTGAAATATCACAATTTTAATTTTAGACTAACTATATAATCACAGCAGTTTAAAAGTTACTAGAATGAAGGAAAACTTTTCCAACCTTGTCATCTATTTCATCCATCAAGGGAACCTGCCTGTCTACTTCCTGCACACATTATGAAGTATACAAGATTAGTTGTGTTATTGTTTTAATGCGAGATGCAGTTTAATAAAAGATAGCAAACCTCGTTCATATCTTGTGCCATGTTTTTCAATGTGTCTAAACCTTCTGATATCACATCCAGGCCTTGATCCTATACAAGATAGAAACATATAGAAACGTTAATGATTAATGTCAGTGGAAGTATTTTATAGAGGCGGCCATTTCAAAAAATCCACTTACGAATGGGTCAATTTGTGTTATGTTTTATATATTACAGATCAACAGGTAAAGTTAAATGAGCTTAAGGGTTACCTAAGAAGGTGTCGAAAGGGTCGAGAGTCGCCAAAAATGTATTTAATTCAAATGAGTTACTAAATCATTTTATAGAAGTACAATTAGGTTATCACCGAAGTGATACAACTTTTGTAATCATAGTTTACACGAAAACTATTAACCTTTTTAAGCCTTTTGGGTTTTAGGTAAACCCGACTCAACATGTTATTTCAACCCGCACAAAATTACCTGCTTATACTGGACCCATTTTTACCTGTTACCCGACCAGCCAATTTTGCCACCTCTAGTATTTTAATAAGCAGAAAAGAGAATACAAGAACATGCCTGCTTCATTTTTCTCATTTCAAACTCACTCCTGAACTGGCTTGACTCTTCACTTTGCTGGAAGTAATCATCATCAAATCGTCCATCTTTGAAATACATGCATCAACAGAAAGTCAAACATAAGGGTACAAACAAAAATACCACTACATAATCAGAAAATCATATTCACCAATGAAACAGAACCAAATAATCACCTGAATCAAACTTGATATTATTTTTATGTGATGCCGAGGCTGCCCAGCCTCCTCCAGACGGTTTAGGTGCAGCAGCACCCCCATCAGGTATAGCTTGAATCCTATCAGGAAGTGCCTGAACTAAATCATTACGAGCTGCAAACTCTTCGGGAGCAAGTCCTTTTACCTGTTATGGAATTGATGTTCAACACCTTAGTACAACGCAGATTAAACAGGGCATACAAAATATCATAATTCTTTGTGCAGCAAAATACACATGCTAATCTAATTTTAGTCACCTAGAAGTACTTGCTACCAAGATGAGCTGGACACCAGATCAGGTAAGATGTCATTAGATACTGGTTACACGAAAACACCAAGAAGAATATAGAGGCCCATTATTCATTCATTCTTTCTTGATTCCTGAATTAGATGCTAAAATGAGAGGTTGCCCTCCTTTAATAGGTAGCTCCAACACTTCATATGATTATCTCCTAGGAAACTATGAAGAGCACTGTATGATCTTATAGCATTACACGACTACACAATTAATTATATGATGTTTCAGATCCCTAGTGAATGTTTCTTGAAAGAACCAACTAATCATGCACACATAAAATTGTATGTTAAATTTGTACTCGAAGAATGTGAGTGTAGCATTCTCCTCCACCCAATGGTACCCTCACTGTGACATTTTTTTCTTTCATATATATGCACACAAACATGCTTTCTCCTATTCATTTTGTTTTGTTATCCAACCTTATGTCTTTGTCTATCATTATGAGAGGGTGTGTTTCTCATGTTGGGATGCACAATTCATAAGAAAAGCCTGCATCTGAGTACAAGCTTAGTGATACATTTAGTTTAGGTTCATAAGATTTCTATCAAATATAACAGCTTTTTATCACGCACTGACATAGGTACATGTTCACTTGTTTTTGTGGACAATAATCATGATAGCGATAGTTTCAGAACTTGGAAATACAACTTTTTTCAGAACTTGGAACCTATTCATGATAGCTCCTTGTAAAAAGTCCTAAATCTTTTTTCAGAAACAAACTTGGACTGTTTTGAACTGTAACACAATTACTAGAGCGATAGTTCCAGAACTTGGAACCTATTCATGATAGCTCCTTGTAAAAAGTCCTCAGTTTGAAATTTGCAAAGCTCTAAGAGGTTAAAGGGGTTCACGATCATTGATCAGGTCATAATAATGGGCACGCTAATAAAAGTATGCAGGTGCAAACTGCAGGATTACTCAATGGTTGTAATTGATTGCCAAAACAATTCATCAATGAATGATTCATTTGCACATGCCTCATTAATATCGATTCTGATTTTCTTAATAGGAGTACAAGTCAACAACTAAAATGCAGCAAAACAACTTGAACCAGATAAGACACAGCCGCAATTTAAGAAGAACAGAAGCAATATTTTCCGATTTATTTTAGACTGCAGAATTTCAACTGAAGCTAATATTTAGTTAATCCACACAACCAGTGGTCCAAAAATCCATATGCAGCTATCACCAATCCTATAGTTAGGACCAGTAATTGGCCGAACAAAGTTAAGCTACCCCAGCCACTTAGTTAAGGTATAATTGTTGTATTCTCCCAAATTTGACGAGAACTTTTGCAACGTTATTCTTTGGATCATGGTACGTTAAAACTAGATACTTATAAATTACAACTATTTCCTAGAAATCATCATCAAATAGTGATCCGAAAGAGGGGACACACATGAAAGCTATTTAATCAAGTATCCACATAACCTTAAAAACAACTACACTTACTTAAGTTAACCTTATACGTTTCTCCTTGATCATCTACTTCCTGCTTAGGAAATCAACCACTAGCTCACTCGAACAATCAACTTAATCAAATTAAACCGTCTATTCAAGCTCCATAACACAAACATAAACCTACCAATCCACAACATTAGTTACTCTCGCCACACGATCTAATTCTTTACTAGTTCAATCTCCACTGACTTACGCCTACATATAACGCACACTATCCGCATCTAAAAACATTATCTCAAGGCTCATATATAGCATATAAACATAGTACATTAACCTAAAATCATAAAACTAACACCGAGATCTCGTACCTTCTTCATCGCCAAACGCTGCAGCTTCGGAACCTCCTCAATCAACTTCGCCTTCGTCCTGCGAATCTCGGCATTAATCGCCACAACCGAAGCTCTATTCTTCTCATTTTTCGCCGTCTCCGCTTTCTAATCACAACAACAAAAATCTCATCAGTTTCATAAACCTAAAACCCTAACTAATCAATACAGATCTAATAATAATGATGAGGTCACCTGAAGTGCAGTTTCGATATCGGATTCAACGGAAGCGTAGAGACGAGCGAAGGCGTCGTCGCCGGAGATGTTTAGATCTCGTTGCTTTTCGACGTCGTATTTGTCGTATTTTTTGCAGATTGCGTCGACTCGAGTTAGGAGTTCGATTACACTCATTTTGTTTGTTTGGTTTGAAGGATTTGAGTTTGAATTAGGGGAGAATGATTGTGTTTGTGTTTGTGTTTGTGAAAGTTGGGGGAGAACTAACTCAACTGGACCAGCCTGTCAGGACTGGTTTTTTTGATTTGGTGTGAGTTTGTTTAAGTGTTGGTTTGTTTCAAAGTGTCCTTGTGTTTTGTTTGGATTTTTGTTTTGGTCCTTGTTTAAAATAAGCATTTATTGAATTACCGATTGTTAAGATTTCGATTTTGATCTTATAATTTTACGATATTATAAAGCAAAAGCACTTGAATTCTTTGTAAGATTTTTGTAAGCTTAAGATTTTATAAGATTTCGATTTTGACCATATGATGATATAATCCGATCTGATCTTTTCTCGAACTGCAAATTAAAAAATTATAAAGTTGTGGATTATGTTTTATAAAATTTTAAAAAAGCATGATAATGTTCTTAAACATTCCCTATTCATAATTTATGACGTTTTTATGAAACACTTATAATAATAATTTGTAGATTTGAATAATATTACAAAGACTATAAAAAAAATGGCATTATAGTATGATTTTATGATACCGACCAATCTTACGATCTCGATCTTACAAAAACGAAAATGCTCTCGAGTAAGATCCCGATCTTGAAAAACTTGTCTTGAATGTTATAAACTATAGAGGAAAAAATACAAATTTTATTCATGTAGTTTTCATTTTTTGCACTCTGTGTCATTTTCAAGAATTAATTACCAAAATATGCATGCTAAATCCACAAATCATGTGATGCAACAGCTTCAAGCATTAGAGTCGGGTATTTATTATCATGCCTTTTGAATTGCCCGTGTAAGGCCTTTGGACAGTTTATCATTCCTAATGCATACAATCAATGCTCCCGAGCATTCCCGGGAGTCCATGTTTTCTTCGTGATACGTTGGATATCATTTAAATCGGGCTTTCTTAAAAAATCTTCTATGCATAAAGTATATATGCATTTAGTGAAGTTTTGTAAACACTCACTTGAACAATGTTACCAATTGATGTATGGCCGATGTGCATTTCATGATAGGATTAATATTTGCACGACCCATACAATCCGGTCGTTGTTTAGAAAAAAGAAGTATTTGGGAAGAGTGTCAACATTGTAATTGATATCGTTTACTATTTGTTTAAAAAATTTTGAACTCATATGATACATTCGCCTAAAATTCCTCTCTGGATATTTAGGTGGATTGTTTTCGTCTCCAAAATAATCTTAAAATAGTTGCTGTTACGCATCCTCTCTTTCACGTGGTATGTATGTCATATGTATAAGTACCGAACTCTTAGCTTCTTGATTACTCAAAGCTTGAAATTGTTGATAATATTGAAAATATCAAGAGTACCGTTCCGCATCGTCTTGAGATTAAAGATCGTAAAGATCATATTCGTTGGGATCCAGAGCATTTTTTGTTGAGATGTGTATGTAGAAGTGTGTGTTAAAATAGAAGATTAATGGGGTATTTATATGATTTTTAAAGGGTAAAAAATTGGGAAAAAACGGGTATTTCTTTTGCTTCAAACGGTTATATTTAAACAAGAGGGAAAGAAAAGTGAAGTACAGGACCGTTGGACCGGTCGTGACGGCGCCATACCCGCAAACGCCACACTTGATGTGATCTTGGCGCCATCCCGTCGCTTTTTGGGGGAAAACGCCACCCATGACGCACCGTACCCCAGTCTTTATACTCCGTAGCATTGCTAATCATGACGTGTTCATATTCCTGTAAACATTTAATTCGCAAATATTTTACGTCTTTAACCACATAAATCTTACAAACAAATGCATAAATAGGTGTCACTAAATATTTTATATATATATATAATTTTTTNTTCATTTCTTAAAAAATTTCATTTCACTAAATTTAACCATTTTGTATGTAAACAGGTTCATTCATATGCTATAGAAATTATAGATACAACATATTCATGTATGTGCAGTACAATCTGTTTTATTGGGATAAGTTATTCTTGCTAAAAATTGTCAAAATTACCACCACACAATGTATTTGAAACAGTTCAAGAATGTTTGGAAGTGGCACTACAGGTCTAGGTGAGGATGGTAATGACTTTATTGCATTAGAATGACTAAAGACCCATGGATCTGGTAGTGATATAGTCCATGTGCAAGGCTTAAAGGTAACACTTTTAATTGAGCTAAAAACAAATTTAATCATACTTTCAAACCCGAACAATTATAGCTGAAATATTATTATTAGTTATAGTCATTGTCCGAACCCAATGCGCGCACGCGCATTAAAACTAGAAACTCAAAAGGAGATGATACGGCGTTGAAAACTTGTATAGATTAGTCGATATCAGTATGGCACTCGAGTGTCGCAATTTTTTAGCCGTTTATCAGTTAGCTGACTTTTTGATGCATTATAACAATCGACTCATTTTTGTCTCACTCAATTAGGAATATCCGAATATTCAAGTGACTTGATCATCAAAGCCTGTCTTCAGGATGAAGAGGGATTTAAAATGACCAACATGTGAAGAACTCTTTACTTCATTGTCACAGTGTTAAAATTGGCAGTGGTCAAGAAAAGTACAAATTAGATGCAAAGACAGTTATGTTTGTCGGGTTCAAGTTTCACATCCCATAGAACGAACGAACGAGGAAAAAAAAAAGATGCAAGCGCTTCTAAGATGCACCTTTTTCCATCTTTTACTTCAGGTTACATATTTAATAATAGTGGGACTAGCATTTTTTTTGTAATGACCTAAATGATTTACTACAGTGGTATATAAACTGTGATCCTGAAACATTTGGATTGTGCAAAGTGGCCAAACTGTCTTTTTAATGCTTAAAGTCTTAAACCCTCGACATTCAATTTAGTTTAAGAACTGGATTACAAGAGATTAGATTTTAAGATAGTATTTTGTATTCACATTCAACGCACAAGTTATTCATCAAATATTCAAAATCTTTTGACCCGCACGAATATTTACCCATTTTGACCCATTACCCAACATGCACAACCTATTCATTTTTCCACATCTAAGCCAAACTTGCAATATAATCTAGTTATATAAGTGTGTGAAGTAACCAACACGTAATAAGGGTACGTCGTAACATGTCTCACACTATCACGTCTCAAGCATATAAATAAACATTTGTATCAAACATACAGCTACTATCTAAGTGTCCAAACAAGAGAAGAATTCCTTTCGGCTAGAGCAAATACATTGATACTTCCAACGAATACATTATTACTAATACTATAATTCAGATGTGAAAGATTAATACATTCGTCATTAAACATTCATAGGCAATATTCCTCTAATTGTTCTCTTTATGCTTTAAACAAGGCAAATGATTAACAGTAGCTATTATTTTCTTCCCAATGTTTTAAAGATCAAAAGTTGGACGAATCATTGCAGCGTAAGTATTACCTCGCCCATTGTGAACCCATATATACCTTAGTGAAGTAACATTGAACATCAAAGTAGAAAGTGTTTGTTTGCTAAAGGGACAAATCTGTATTTCTAGCTTTCTCAGGTTTGGGCACCCCTTTGATAATTGCACAAGTCCTGCATCTGATTCTCCTATATAACCAAGAGAGAGATATCTCAAGTTACGACCATACTTCCCAATATAATCCAAACCCACGTCTGTCAATTCTCTATTGTAGATACCTAACCATTTAAGCTTGCTGCAACCAACTAGCATTGCCCGGATCCCATCGTCTAGAGGTAAAGCTGTTTGATCATGAGCTGCATAACCGAAAGTCATACGGAAATTACGCAGGTTCTTCAAATGAGAACCTATACACTCCATAGCTTCGTTAGAAACAACTCTAACCCTGATATGTAAATATTCTAAATTAAGACATCCTTGTGCTATAGCAACAAGTCCCTTGCTAGACACAGACCCAAATCCAGTGATTTTAAGTTTGCACAATTTCTTGCAAAACTGACCGATTACTTCTAATTTCTCGTTGCCATGTCCAGTGTTATCGGTATAGAGAACTTCCAAGTTGGGACACCTCTGAATCAAGTAACACTCGTCATCTCGATCCAGACGTGCACGACGAAGATTCAGTTCCCTTAGCTGATCCGCAAGAGGGAGTAAAACCGGAAACATACTCTTTCTTATGCGATATATACCCATACGTCGCAATTTTGGAGGAAATTTAAAACCGGCATACTCATCAATTTTTTTATAACCACCGCCAGCAAAATCTTGTAAATTAACAGCATAGCTAAAGACATCTACTAGATCAATCAGATCACAACCATGTATCTTCAAACTTTCTAGTGATTTACTACAATTTTTCGCAAGCAATATAAGATCTTCAACATCCCATTCAGAACAAGTATTTCCAATATCTAATGACTCCATGCACGTGAAACACGATGCCAAAGTACGTAACCATTTCGCATCGTTCCGAGTAATAGAATTATCCTTCAAGCACAAAATTCTCAAATATTTACAATACGTAGCGACATGCAACAACCCATCCGTGGAAAACCCTTGACACTTACAAATCTTCAAAACTTTTAGATCTTTACCACGTGTTCTGGACAAGAGCTCGAGATCAGAATCATGCACAGACGTACCACATATACAAACTTCTTTCAAGCACTTAAATGAATTCGAAGCAGATATATCTTGAATCCATGGGGTGATGTCAATGCTCGCTATCTCGGGAGACCGAAGTGGGTATCCTTTCAGAGTTAGGGACTCGAGCAAGGGGAAGCGTTGGTGCAACCGAGATGGTGTGGGGGAGTAAAACATGTGGACTGTCACATTCTTCCGAGTTAGACCTTCGAGTTCGCACCATTTACGAGAAACTAAGGAAAAGGAGTTCCTGGTGTCTATGTCATCATCGTCTATGTACGACAGGACACAGTCAAAGACTGTGTGGATTATTGATGACTGATCTTTACATTGCTTCTTCATATGTTGGAATGAAACTGCGATCTTTTTACAAATTATTAGGTAGGGTTTTCATTTTGTTGTTTATTGTTGTTGGGTCAGTAGAGATGAAGAAAACAAGTAGTATAATTTTTATTACGTCCCTAGTTTGGTCATAGTCCAGCCCAAGAAATTAAAGTAAGGCCCGTAAATAACACTTTTATTTTTAACCGCTTGTGTTCACAAAAGGCCANTGTCGAGTCATCACTGGAGCTTGGGGATGACCAATAATGTTGACAATTGGGTGATCACGTGTCCAATGATGTGTTGACGGGTGAGGGTTATGGAACTGCTGCACATTAGTCGATTCCAAGTCCCGTGTTGACGACTCTGGAATATCGGAAAGGTTAACTATATGCACATGAAAACACATAACAAAGTGGGTAAAGGTCAACCAATTTGAAACTGCGAGCATGTCACGAGATAAGAATTATTGAACTAATATGTAATTATTTAGATTATATTAGTTAGACGACTGACACTATAAGATACGTAATTTAATATTGTTTAAGTGCTCTATGATGAAACACTTTGAATGAATTGTGTAATATCCTTTTCCCACGTCTTTTGCAATACAATAAAAAGTAACTTTTGCGGTTTATGGATTATCTTTTCATATGCTCCTTTTTCTATCGTTATTACGTTTCACATATTTTAATTTCAAACATTAAGATGAAATAAAAGAGATTAGTGATACATGATATGTCATTATAGAAACTTTTTATAAAGTTGGTATAGATTACAAATAAAGTACTCCGTATATGTTTTATAACAAGGGATATAGTGCCCGCCGCGTTGCGGCGGGGCTTTTGAGGACATTCTTTTTTTGTCGTATGTGCGGTACTATAATATCGATGAACTGAAAGAAATTTGTGGCTCTAATATACCGGTGGTAAACGTTGTAATTGTAATCATTGGGCTGGATGAATGGTTAGCTTAAGTATTATAGTTTTGTGTATGTTTTGTAGAATGGTAATGGTAAAGTGTAATTTGGTTACTACCCTAATGATTACCAAAGGTTATTTGTATATGTATTTTCAGAATGAATAATGAATTATTAATTAACATTCGAAGCAGGCATATTAATTGTTAGTTGTGCTTATATTAACGGCTACATGTTATGCCCAAGAATTTGTTGTTAGAAAGGATGGTGTGGCAATGTAGTATCAGTAAAAACCATAGTTCTAATGCATTACTAAAAGCTGATAGCAAGTAAAATAACATTAGTTATCCGGCGATATAGTTTTAATACATCACCAAAAACTGCTACTATAGTAGCACAACATTAAGTATTTGATTACATCATTAGCTAAGCTAGCAATATAATTTAGATTCACGTACTACTATACAGATGGAGTGAGTACTGTTTAGATAAGTCACAACAGTGGGTTCTGGAGTGAGTTACTCATTTTTCTGTTTCTTGGACTGCGGAGGAAACTTCATTAGTAGCGGACACTTAAAATGTCGAAAACAACCCATCGACTGTTGGTACTTGCACAGGAGGGCAATTGAAGGACAACACGTTACACGGATCAACAGCCACTGGTTGCGGTCCCATAACCACAGCCGGCAGATCACTTACGAATGCATCCACTTTTTCTTTACCTTTCGTATGTGTTTCAAAATTGTGACTATCTAAATTGTTAGCAGGAGCCGGGCTTACCATAGCCTCAGGTTCACGAATAGTGATACCGTTTGCTCTAAACCTAGTGACAACCTGACTATCCAAACTGTCCATATTCCCAACAACATGTACAACACGTAAATCCGAAGTTTGTTCCTGAAGAACATCAGAATGATAGAAACCAACCGTTTTAGCCAAACTAATATCGACATAACACGTTTCACCACCAGTGGCGCTATTCTTGGCCTTTTCGTTTTGCTTATCAGGCAAAGGCTGGGGTTGCATATTCCGTGTATCTTCTGCACCAATACTTTGGCCACTTTTATTTGGGGTAGCTTTTCTTTTTGTTTTCATAGCGTATTAACAATAATAAAGGAAGCAAAACAGGGAAAAAATCAGCAACTATAAGCGGTAGATAAAACTGGTGATCGCACATATACAAATAAGCATATACAGTACATCTTAAGAGGCACGGATACGTAGCTTATTATATAAACATCTCAAGAGTAAGCACAATTTGAATAAAAACATGAAGCAAAAACTATACACATACAATGGCAGATTTTAACATCCAAAGAATGTGCCTTATCAAGAGAAACCGATAACGTTTAGATGCATAAAAACTCGTGCCCGCTATATCGACTCCCTTTAGTACAGAGCACGACTCCCTTTAGTGTACCTATTAGGTTTAGTCAATGCTACTTATCTTTCGTGAGTGTGATTCCTATGCAGCAGACTCAAACTAAGGTCCATATCATTATCTGCAAGAAAAAGGAAGATAATCCACTGTAAAACTAAAACCATAAATGGATGTATGTTTTAAGATATCTTATCGGTGTACGAAATTCAGTTATATAAGGGTAGAGATGCCATTATTACCTTGTGCGGTTCTTCCAAGGCACGTAGACGGGTTCTTTTATCCACGGTTTCAGAAAACGCCGCTTGTGCATAGTACTGCCCAACCTGCAAAAAAAATTTACTTGCTTTAATTACAAATCTGAAAAAAAAAAGAAAAAAAAAGAAAAAAATATATATATATATATACATTCGATACAAAAAAGTGTCAACCAAAGTCACCTGTTCAAATGAAATTCTTATTGACTGTAATGAAGTTTAGGTTTTCTGCAAAAAAAAACCTTTATGCCTGCAACCATTTCGAGTCATTCCAAAACTTGGTTGACATTTACGGAATTCCTTTTAAAAATGAATAATTCCAAAAACTTGGTTATAAGATAATGTTGTTAACCCAAACACTACTTTTGAAACCGTTAAAAATTTCTTTTAGGGTAGCCCCAACACTTCGAGCCTGACATTATGCGTATGTGCTAAATTTATTAAAATTTTTAGCTTGAAGGCAACTGAATGATGTGGGTTGTTTTGTTGGTAACCTGAAAGTTATATGCATAATTGTCACAATCTCCTCGTAATGATATTTTATGTCTTTATCTCTATCCATGTACATGTTATCATACCTTTGGCTATGACCACGACTTCCATGTCCCTTTTTTTTTTATATTTGCAATGCCTGTGTAGACTTCTGCTCCTACCGCTTGCAGGCCCTAGATGCATCATATGTAAATTAGTTTTTTATATAACAGAAAGCGTTATATACACATATATAAATCAATGTGAAAATACAATAGTTCCACGGATTATACAAAATAAGGGCACTAACCTGTAGGGCAAGCTGTTCGAAACCACTACTTGCCACTTTTACTTCCATTTAAAGTCATCAGCCGATGGTTTCTGCGACAATGGTCCCAGTGGTTGGTGCAAGCTTCCAGGGAGTACCTGCATCCTGGTTGAAAAAGCACGTGATCATTCAAGCTACACATGAAACACCTATAGATTCAACATCATATGCATCTGGAACACCTTTCTAACAATAAGAAGAGGGTGTTCAGAATTGCTTATGTTTCTACTTATTTAGGGGTGTAACTGTTTATTAGGCTTCTCTGAATGATGACTACCTCTTTTATCATTATGCACGTAATAAGCTAATCAAAACATTAATTCTACTTTTTCTACTCATAAGTACATAAACAAAAGATCCTATACATAAAGAACACATTTTTACAACTTAGTTCAAGTAAACCCAAAAGACAATTGTAAACAAACGCAAACCTGCAAAAGGAGAACCACAGCGGCGATTTTTTGAACACAACTTTGCAAACCTAAAAATTCTAAGAAAATCATCAAATCATAGATAGATTAGTCACCGAAAATTCTTAAAATCCATAATCAAAATCTAAAAACTAAAAAAAATCCGTTCAGTTTTCTTTTAAGGTTGCCAAAAAAATGAACACTATACCACTGCCGTTATTTTGACTATCTGTAAACCTCTGCCGTTTGATTAGTTCAGCTTCGAATCCAATATGTCCCAACCGCCATTCAGTTATGATTGTGTGTTTGGGTTGCCAAAATCCTTATTAGTTGGTGACGCTTCTCGATTCTTGATCGGGTTTTTTTTTTTTTTTTTTTTTTTTNGAATATAGCAAAAAAATAAAAATAAATAAATAAATCAAATCCACTAAACAAAATATCATCGCAAAAGAAGTACCATTAACCACCAAGTGAACATTTTACCATTAAATTGAACCTTGAAATCTTGAATTTTGTTATTTGATAATTCTTCAAGCTTGTCGGGTATAATCTAAAAAGCGTTGAGTCTGTTTGGAGGTTAGTAACATCTCCGTAAAAGAACATACGGGGCTAGTCGAATTCTCAAACCTTCATACGATATTACCTGGAGATTTGAAAACCCAAAAACAGATTTAGGGCTTAATTTTTCATAAAAAACATAACAATTAAACTAACAAAATCTACCACAACCTTGTTTACCAAAAAGATCGACAGAGAACCAAAAAAACATAGAAAGCAGGCATCGAAAAAAAACAGAAAACCAAAAAAAACACACAACCTTGTTTACCAAAAAGATCGACAGAGAAAAACGATCGGAAAACTTAGAGAATCGTGAGAAGGAAGCGGTGATACTTATCTGTATGCAAAAAATAAAACGGTATAATAATACCGAGAATAACATACGCTACATCTAAAAGGGTGGACCAAAATAAGCCCAACACTAAAGCCTAAAAAAAAATATTATTTAAGGGACATCAACCTAAATAGTATATATAGGGAATAATGGGGCATTTCTAAAATAAATTTCTAGATAATGGTAAAATACAAATCTTGGGACTGAATCATTATGGGTTAAAAAAACTTAAATCAACACGATATTGATCTCTTTTTAGGCAAATAAATAAATAAATAAATAAATAAAATTCAAAACTAAAGTTCCAAAAATAACGGAAGAAATGAAAATAAAAACGATTTTATAATTTATGTAAACAAATTACCTCAAATTTCTATACAAAAAATAGCTTATTAGTCGAGAGTTCGGTTGTGTTTGGCAACGCGTTTCTTAAAACGAAAAACGTTTATAATACACTGGTTTGACAACGAGTGTTAGATAACATATATATAACATAATCGTTTTAAAATTTTACATCATTTTATACTTAATAATTACAAATGCTACTAAGGTAGCAAACATATTTATAAACACAAACAACTATCACTAATCAGGGGCATACCCACGATTTAATGCGATTAGATGCAAAAAAATTGTAAAGTAAAATTTTACGAGTAGTTTATTTTATGAACTAAATCTGAATCTACTGGGAGCGATCTGACAAAGTGATGAAAAATGATTACGAGAACATCTTAGTTAAATTGTACATTCAATCAAAACTCGTTATTCCGTTGTACATGAACAACAAAGCCTCATTCAATTAAAATGTTTATGTCTCAATGGTATTCCATATATAAGAAAAGTTTCCCGATCAAATAGTTATTAGTTTAAGTTCTGCTTAAAACATGTGAAATATATGTATTGTGGATAATTAAAATTGCAGTTTAAAATAAATAAAAAAACTCATCCATTTATGTCGTTACTTATATAGTAAAATAAAATTTATCCTGGTGACGCCATTGCCACTAGCATAGAAAAACTAGAAATAAATACTAGGCATACGTAGAAGCCAGAAGAAAGGATGGCCCCTTCCGTGTAATCGTTAGCGAAACCCAACACGCACGCACCCCACCCCACCCACACTTTAAAGCCTTCTTCATCCTCCACCGAATCCTTTTTTCTTATTTATTTCTCTCTCTCTCTTTATCAACAAACAAACAAACCGTTCATCAATCCATCCATTTCAACGTCATATAATTAATCGGTACGTTTATTCTCACCATCGATCATCCATCCATCCATCCAAACATTTTTTTCTACGTATTAATGTTATCCGATCATCGTGTATTCATGTTTGTGTAAATATTATTTGACTTATTTTATGATGATGATTATGTGTTTTGATGATGAGGTTGTTTTGGATGAATTTATTTAAGAATACGTAGTTTTTTTAAGGTTGTTAGGTGTAATATCCCGCCTACAATATTGTCCCCTTTGCCTGCAGACTCACGGATTTGACTTCGGTACTACTTTCACATGAGCACGCTTAACTGGCGCAGTAGACCACAAAACGCGTTGTGTCATTGTAAGGCGAATGTTATCTTATGAACCCAAAATCTCTCAAGGCCACAACCGATGTGGGATTTGCCTAGGGTGTTATAGTGGAATTGTTTAGGAGCTTTATATGTGATTTGACTACTGTAAAGGCTCGAGGCTAGGTAGAATGTTCAATGTTGTAGATGATACCGAATTTTGAAAGGAGACATAATTTAGTTGAAACAACTAGATCATAATCGTTCCTAAGAGGAATTGGTTAGGTGATATGAGGATCGTAGCCCTGGTTATAGGTTGCTGATTAATTTTGCCAATTTGCTAGTTGTTAGTTAAGAGAAAGACGTGTTGAATTAAGCCATTAAATCATTGGTGCAAGTTGTGTTGAGAATTGTTATTGTACTAGTACGGAATTCTTGTTCAGTCACTTGCTTACATCCACGGGCGGAGCCAAAAATGTTTGGTCGAGGGGGCACACTTTAATAAATTTTAGAAACTACTGTAAACTATAAATTGGTACTTGGGGGCAAATTACGAAAAAGCCAAATATTTTTTTGAAATTTACACTTACAATTTTTTTGGGATTTAAGGGTTGGCACCGCCCACTGTGCCTGCCCCCCCCCCCCCCACAACCCCTCTTAATCTCCGCCCATGCTAACATCCATGTTCGTATAATAATCTTATCACTGTTATACAAGTTTACTATGCTTCTTTTTAGTGTGACAAGAAATTCAAGGTTTAATGTAGATTGTATGGTTTAGGTTGTGATGGGTGATATATGCTTGTTTCTTTAATAGGTTATTCTCATTTATGTACTATTCTTAACCATTATTGGTAGTGTTGTTGAAATTTGCAAAATTTGTTAACTGCAGTTGAGAAGTAATCATCGTGATCTTGGCGTTCAACCAAGATCCTGATCGACATGGGGCATCGCCATTTTTTCAGCCCTCCCTATATGCTGGAGGCTGAGGATGATCAGAGCTGGAACTTGGCAGAGAATGCCTTCATGCATACCGGTATTTAGTTAAACCTAATTTATAAATACTATGCGTGGAGCTATTCACGAGTTAAATCATCATATGATATATATTAAATATTAATCTATAACTTATTTTTAATTCTGTTTGCAGCAAGAAACGGGGCTGGTGAAAGCAGTTCTCTCACATATCCAGCAGATAATATGTCAATCGATGGAGCACAATACACACACTGTACTCACACCCCAATTTCAAACGGATATTCTTCATTATCGCACAACATACAATTCCCAAATTACCAACAAGATATTGCTGGGCCATCAGATCTTTCTATGCACACGTCCTCTTCTTATATAGCTCCTGATGATTATAGAAATCAAGCGTCTTCATCTAATTTTAACGGAAATCCTTTTAACGAAGAAGATTTATTTGATATTAGAGTGGGTACTGGAAGAGTTCACCCTATAAACGTAAAAGCCCGGTTATCCCAGACGGTGTAAATAGATATAACGAAGCTGGAAGTTCGTCTGATGTAAATATGCTTACCGAACCTTGGCAAGAAACGCCAAACACAAATTTTCTTCACGCACCGTGGGAAAACCATACGACAAACAACGATCATAGAGGTAACGGTCTCTCGATTGGTGGGGAGAGTTCTCTTAGGAATGTGAGAAGCAGGTCTGTGTTTGATTTGGAAACCAATACTGAAAGGACCTATCTGCCAAACAATCTAGCACGGGACTTTTATACAACTAGCCGACCCATGGATGTTTCACCTTCAGTAGATCCTATGGGCCACAGTTCAAACTGTTTGACTAGGGAGTGGAATCCAACTCGTATGTCTTCTTCTGTTCATGGTAAGGGTTTATGCGCTGCGTTTATATCTAATATCCAAATCAAGACCTTGAAATCCTATACATGTAAAAAGTACATAAATTCTGAAACGTTACATATTTTGTGACATGTTTTAATACAAAAAGTGCGAATTCTAATGAAAATTTGTTTTTTTGTTGAAAATTTGCGAAATTAGTGGAAAGTTTGGAAAAAAGAAGTTTTCTTAGAGTATAGTGTGAGTCTCAAAAAAAGTTTGGGGTGGATATACGTTCACAAGGTATAATGGTCCTACAACAAAAAAAGTCAGTGATGTAATTGTGCCAGTATTTATAGAAATTGATACAAATTCAATATGCAAATTGCAGACAACACTTCTTTCGATTATGAATTAAACCCCTTTCTCGAAGGAGGTAGTAATCCCAGTTCATCAGTAAATATGGGGCAACAGAACAACATTCCAGCAACAAGAAGCAATCATGTCCATCCAAGTTTCCATGGTAGCTCGGCACAATCTGTGAGAGGAGTTCGGAGTAGCTACAGTCAAAGGCCTGCTACAAGTTTTAGGGTAACTTCTAGCAACATGCGATTAGGGGATGCTTCAGTGACAAATGAAGGGTTGCAACCTGCTACCAACAATTATCCTTCCCGCCACCTGAGGCCTTCATCCACTATAGGATGGCAAACTAGTGACAGGAGTGGTCGAGCAAGGATGTCAAGTGAAAGATACCGATCTTTATCTGGGGTTAATTTCCATGATCGACCACCACCTGAGGTATGTTCACACTTAGGAGATGCTCTCTTATTTATTTATTTATTTTAATAATATATTTTTGATTGAACACTACGGAGGTTTTTAGGATTACGTATTATGCGCTTATCTGTGTGTATAAGAAGGAATAAGCACTTAGTAATAAGCGGGTTGGTACCTGCTATTTTCAGGATAAGCACATTATTATAAGCAAACCCTAAACACCACCTTAATGGTCTGAACCTAAAAAGTTTGAAGCTTCTTTATTATACATTATTCTTATGTAAATTTACCTTGAACTCGTTAAACCATAGGGTCTTATGATTGTGGACCGGTCAGCTTTCTATGGATCCAGAAATCCATTTGATCAGCATCGGGACATGAGACTTGACATAGATGACATGAGCTACGAGGTTTGCAACTTCTGATCTCATAGTTATTCATTTATTCTTCTTTTCCTCTTTTTCACCATCTTATGAATAAAACAACAGGAATTGCTTGCACTTGGTGAAAGGATTGGAAGCGTTGACACTGGAGTGCCCGAGCATCTTATCTCAAAGTGTGTGCAAGAATCAATTTACTGTTCTTCAGACCAAATTCAAGATGAAGTATCCTGTGCCATATGCCTGGTGAGATTGCACCCAACGGACTCTTAAATATTCCCTTCATATTGACTAAATTTAACTTCATACGGTTTCGTTTGCAGGAGGAGTATGCCAACATGGATGATATCGGGATGTTAAGAGCCTGCGGGCATGATTTCCATGTTGGATGCATCAGAAAATGGTTGTCAATGAAGAATCTGTGTCCCATATGCAAAGCAGAGCCGATGAAACAGAAATAAATTGTAAGACCATTCGTCTAGTTTACTTAATTCCGTCCTTGTATATACATGTATAAAAAGAATCCTCGAAATCGAGAAAAAGATGGTATCTGAATAATTTGTTTTAACATTATGCATTCATGACAATCATGATGCTGTGTCCCTGATAAATTATCGGGGATGTGTATGTATATATATGTAATATGTTAGTGGTAATTATATTAAATTCAGAAGGTTTGTTGTTCATGAGTCCCATCTTTAGTTGATCTTCACTTGCTGATAGAAAGTTCATTTATCTATAGTTATTCATACGAAATAGGGGAACTTTTCAAATGAGGTTTATTTACATACGAGGGGCTAATATATGTGCCAGTTGTGTCATGCACATTCCATGTGAATTTATAAATCCCTCCTCCCAACTATTTACTTATTTACAACAACCACAAGACCAATTTCTGCAAGTTTTGGTCAAGCTTCATTTTCACATTTGCGCCTGTGCATAGTTTTCGAACGAGAATTCTGCTGATTCAACGTCAATTTCATGCTGATCAATCATCACTGGACCATTGTTAGTCTCTCCGGCTACACCCCTGTTGCTGGGAAGTGCACTAACCGGTCTTTCTTGTTCAATAATCGAGTCACGGGCTCGCTTAGATGAGGAGTTGCTGGTGCTGGTGCTGGATGTCCAATGAGATGGCGTTCGAGACCTAATAGAGAATGGTGTTGTGGAGTTGGAATTGTGATTTAGTATCACTTGCTTCTTTGCCTTCTGGTGCCATTTGTGCAGAGCCTTAACTACTCGATCGTTAAACACGGTGGGCTTCATGGTTGAACCCATTTGTGTCACTAGAGCATAGAGTGGTAAAGTCACATAGCTGCACAGTATCAGCACAAAGAGTCTGCAATAAACAATGGACTTGATCATATCAGCAATGGAACTTTCTAGAGATCATATTCATTGAGAAAATCATATATCAGCACTTACCCCATTGAAATCTTGATGATAATGTCTGCTTTGTTCTTATGGAAGCATGACTTCGGCCCAAATGCGTACTGAAAAACAACGCTAATTGTAAAAAGAGAAAAATCATCTTTTCGCACGTAAACTTGACAAATTAATTATAACAGATAAAGATTTGTTGGTTTACTGCAGAGAGTGCGAAGAAAGCCAACTGGAATGCATTCTGCACAAGCACGAAAAAAGATTATTAGGATAGTCTATATAATACTATCACAATTCTAAAATGACCCAGTTTGACCCGTTACCCAACCCACCCGATTTTCAGATAAATACGAACCTGAAAGAGGACAAAGTGAATGAGATAGAGGAGAAGTTGAGGGCGTTTAAACCAAAAAAGATCGTCGGTGGGCTGAACCAATGGTGTACCCTTGACTACTGCTCCTCTTTCTTGAATCATCAATCCCATCTTGGTTATGATCACCTGTAGCTTTGTCCCAACTAAGAGGACAATCTGCAGCATATTAAACCAAGTGTTGGATTACCCGTTGTCAACTCTTTTTTGAATAACTTGAGTAATCAAGTAAACTGTAAATGAATCCTTACTATTAAAGGGATAAAAGGTAGCCATAGATAAGATCTCCAACCTGCCCATAACATAAGAATTAAAAAATTTGCATTTGCTGAAATTTGAAGGATTCAGAAAGGTTAAGAATTTGCTTACTGTTGGTGCTAAATAGTAGAAACAGTACTGCAAGAAACCAGATTGATGGGCTGTAGGGAAGATTCAAACATCAAAAACTCAAAATAAAAACCAGTTTCAAGAACAAATCATGGTTAATATTTAAAAACGACCGATAATATTCACCTGATTCCCACGACCAGTTTGAAGTCTTCTTCAAGTGATCTGTTTATATATTTTTGAAAATTGAAATTTGCTTGGTTATTTGGTGCCAAATGTGCCTGAAAAGAGAGGAAGTTAGTCATTCATCGGTTATTTTCAAGTTGTCTAAATCCGCTGATCATTCATGAAGTCAGCAGTTTTCAGTTTTTACCATGATAAATCCATGTCGAAGGGTCATATAGTCGACTTTTGGAACTGACATAAAGAACTGTCTCATGAATCCCACCTGCAAAAGATCTCACATGAAATTAATTATAGTTCGAGTGGAACTCGGTAAACGCTTGTTTCAGGTATACGCACCATCCAAACAAGAACGATTGAACGACTCCAAAATCTTAAATGCCTTTGACCGAAAGTAGTATCTCTTGCAAGCCTAAACCTCTCAGGGTCTTCAAGAACAAAGAGAAAAGGTGTCAACCCCACATGAAAATTAGCCAAGAAGAGGCCAACAATTAAAATGACAGGCTTAATAGCATACCATGTGTATATTGGTATTCAGTTGTTTGTGTTTCCTTTTCCCATTCTTTCCATTCTCTCATCTACACAGACAAGAAGTTAATTTGAATACATTGAATACATAACGAGCCATTTATGCGCACAAAAAAAGACCTGGAAACTATACCTTGGCTCTTCCGAAAGCCAGTGTGGCTATAGAACAAATTACATGAAAGATGGCCAACGAAAATATAAATACATGAAGCTCGTGGAGGGCTTCATTCGATAGAAGTGGAACCTTTCCCTACAAAAACATGCAGTTTTCTAAGATGAAGATCGAGATGTTACTAAAAGGGATATCCAACTTAAAAATTTGCCTATCTCTTCCTCAAATGTAGTCAGTTCACCTGTGCTTGGCATTCATCATAAGAAGTAGCACCAGAAAGAACCCGTCTTGTCATCGTCACATTGAAGTCAAACAACGATAAAAGTTTTCGATGAATTTCTGCTTCGTTTTCATCATGATGAGCATCCCTTTCTTCAATATCTTTTTTACTGCATGGAAGCCAATTATCTCCAAGGGATTTNTTATTTTCAAGTTGTCTAAATCCGCTGATCATTCATGAAGTCAGCAGTTTTCAGTTTTTACCATGATAAATCCATGTCGAAGGGTCATATAGTCGACTTTTGGAACTGACATAAAGAACTGTCTCATGAATCCCACCTGCAAAAGATCTCACATGAAATTAATTATAGTTCGAGTGGAACTCAGTAAACGCTTGTTTCAGGTATACGCACCATCCAAACAAGAACGATTGAACGACTCCAAAATCTTAAATGCCTTTGACCGAAAGTAGTATCTCTTGCAAGCCTAAACCTCTCAGGGTCTTCAAGAACAAAGAGAAAAGGTGTCAACCCCACATGAAAATTAGCCAAGAAGAGGCCAACAATTAAAATGACAGGCTTAATAGCATACCATGTGTATATTGGTATTCAGTTGTTTGTGTTTCCTTTTCCCATTCTTTCCATTCTCTCATCTACACAGACAAGAAGTTAATTTGAATACATTGAATACATAACGAGCCATTTATGCGCACAAAAAACGACCTGGAAACTATACCTTGGCTCTTCCGAAAGCCAGTGTGGCTATAGAACAAACTACATGAAAGATGGCCAACGAAAATATAAATACATGAAGCTCGTGGAGGGCTTCATTCGATAGAAGTGGAACCTTTCCCTACAAAAACATCCAGTTTTCTAAGATGAAGATCGAGATGTTACTAAAAGGGATATCCAACTTAAAAATTTGTCTATCTCTTCCTCAAATGTAGTCAGTTAGTCACCTGTGCTTGGCATTCATCATAAGAAGTAGCACCAGAAAGAACCCGTCTTGTCATCGTCACATTGAAGTCAAACAACGATAAAAGTTTTCGATGAATTTCTGCTTCGTTTTCATCATGATGATCATCCCTTTCTTCAATATCTTTTTTACTGCATGGAAGCCAACTATCTCCTAGGGATTCTGGTATGCAAGTATTAGTTATGGTCCCTTGCACTACTATTAAAAGCAATGAAATAAACCCCAATAGCATAAGCTCTGATTTGATCTTTTCAAGTGCTTCATATAATGTCTTTTTATTCATCTTTTTCAACCACTGAAAATTAAGCAAAAGGTTAAATAAAACATTCTCTTCTCTATGCGCAAATATGACTACATCAGTAACTAAATTAACGCGGATGATGTTTTACCTTTCCGGTTATGTGAATACCATGTTCAATGAGAATCGATATGGCAACGAGGACTAAACATACAACAGCCACAGCCCAAGTGGGCGTGTTTTCAAGCGTTCGAATCCCATCGGTCGTCATTGATACTTTTTCTTTCACAAGATTTATTGACCTTCAATACAACAATGGCAGTATGATACATGCATGATATATAAGGCTGGTTAAATGAATATATGTAGATGTGTGTATTTTTGTTGTGGAGATATATTATTGGACTTCAAGCTAGCAATGCAATATGCCAAAATTAGATATGTTAAGTTTTGACATTTACTAGTCAAATATTTGAGATGCAAAATAGTAAGTTTAGTTGATGGGATTATCTCATGATTCTATGCATTAACTTGTAGTAGTTGATACTTTCGATCAACAATATCTATTGTCTAACTTTTTCAATACAAGAATGGACACAATGGTTACAGTTTCTAATTATAATTTTGTGTAAACCGCAATATATGTTTTTGTGTAAACCGCAATATATGTTCACTGCTCTCGTAGATAGTTTCCGGGTTTGAAGTGGCCATGCCAACCTATTGAAATGGGAGGGCTTTACCTGGTTTGAGTCTGTATGGCGGTGTCGGTGTGTTCAAACCCCGTGGATTAGTTGGCCAAAAAGTCAAAGACCACGGTTACTTAAGATGTTTCCGGGTAACTTAAGACATCTTAAATAGTTTCAGACATTATGCCATCTAGGCATCTACTCTGTAACTTTTGAACTGTTGAAACACGTTGCCTTTTTATTTCTGGGCCTTCACAGACCAACATGACTACATGTACACGTATTAAACCAATTAAAAAGTACAACGGGCCCTGCCAAAAATAAACTTAGGCCCAATTTATGTAAAATGTCCCAACCAGAAATAGAAGTTTATGTTGTGCATGGTGGACACTACAAAACGGTATAGATGTAATTTGCGTTGCCACTCTAATCGTGATTACAAATACAATTAACTAATGATCTCAGATAACCCAAAAAATACGTAAGAAACATGAACTGCTAAAAGATATTTGCTCAACTGCAACTAATTCATGTTTCTAGGTACATGATTGGTTGAACAAATTAAAAGTTTGTTGTACAAAGTTTGAGCACCATGCCAAATGTATCCGAAGAAGAAGAGTAAAGCAATTGAAGCATGTCCAAAAGTAAACCAACCCCTCGGACTGCTACAAAAAACATCATCTGATTTCAAAGTAGCACGATCTAATTCAAAAATTTCCCCCAATTGAGTGTGTCTATTATCATCCCGGTGTAGGTCCGGGATACTCCTTTGTTCCATGGCCCTGGGGCTATTGACAACTATACAATTAAGAATTCTCAGATGTATTAAGTTTTTATTTCAGGCAAATTTAAAAACGAAGTGATTTCCCCAAGGCAAAGAGTCGGTTTCATGGTAGAAGTCCTTTCCTTTCAACTAAGAATGCCGACTTTCCTCAAATGAACAACGGCCATTATCTTCTAAATTCCAAGTACAACAAGATTAAACTTAAGGCACGACATTTATTTAGTCTAATTACCTTGATATAAGTTGTGTTTAGAGTGACATGGAGACATACCTTCCAAGCATGGTATAAAACGTTAATGGGAAAACTGTGTTTTAAGCTTCTAGATATGTTTATCTTAGATCTAGATCTATGAATGAGTATATGCATTTTCATGTATTATGTATGGTTGACTTACAGACTTACCATGATTATCTTTTGTTATAACTATGTTATCCCATTATAATAATGTAATTTTCATTCACTAATTGCATTATTGACTTCGTGAAGTCAATGATGAATACCACAACTGAAAACAAGTAGGCATTGTTGTCTAATTTGGATTTCCACATTCAAAGGTCGAAGTTTGTTCTAATCCAACTATATATGTTATTCCAAGAAATTTGTCTCAATGTTAATGTTTTTTCAACAGAAAACCTCACATATAACAAGTATCTTATTGAACCATAACCTCCTGATCCATGAAGGCACACGTAGAAAGCCGAATGCCTCGAGTAGTCGAGTGTTCTTATTTTGAGTGTTACTTATGGTTTTATGGTGTTCTTAGATCGAGTTTTGCTTATGGTTTTATGTTTATTTAAATAATGGTCTCTTATATTTAGTAGTTAGAATATAGAGTTTTTATCGTCACATCACAAACTTTGAAAATCGTTTATACTACTTTTATCTTTCAAGACTCGAATCACTGAGTCATGATCCAAGTTTTATATCTTTACTTCTTTATAAATAGTATATGACTTTGTTTTAGAAAATTAAGTGATACTATTTTTTATGCATAATAAATGTGAACTTAAATTGTTATAAATAATTAAATCATTTAGAAAATTGTTGTAACCAATAATTAAAGTACTATAGTTATGAAAAACTTTAAGTTAAGCAACATGTTAATGCATATTAAAATGTCGGCTATATTTTTCTTGAGTATAAGAATGATAATTTAGAGTGATCAATATATTTCGAGATGTTGATGATAGAGTTTGTTAAAATGGTGAGAAAAGAAGTCGGGTTTCGAATTCACGCTCACATAGAATGAAGGTACCGTGAACATCTAACAACATCCTCATCGTTTAATACCATTAATCGCTGTTTCGTTTCCTTTTTTAAATACTGCCGGATAACACGAACATTCTGCTAGTTTTATTAACGGATCATGACCTTTGAGTTGCGATCCTTTGCAAAGTAAAAAAAATTAAAAATGCTAAAAAGCCACTCACAATGTGACAAGTGTCCACCACCCATTCCCTCCTTTTTTTCATATTAAATTCGGTTAGGGGGTGTAATGGTCATTTAACTTGTTTTTCTAATTCCACTTCAAACTTCAAACGTAAATAACGCTTAAACGACAAACTTTTACAAAAATCCGATTTCACCATAATTTCTAAAATTTAATCCTCTTTAATTTGGTATAAATCTTTTTAATTTTTTCAAAACTTTTTTTTTTGACATATTTATTGGGTCATTTTCTTGAAAATTTTAGCATTTTTGGCATTTTCGGCTTTAATTTTGTCTAGTTTAAAAGCCGAATTTTAAAAAACTTAAAACATGAAAGTTGTAGCTTCTTGGCCATTCTTTACCCAGAATTTTGAATTACTCAAATCCGATATGATATGAGTGAGATATCCCGCGTTAAAGATGACATCTTAGTCATATTTAGTGCACACAAAGTGTTTGATAAAATGACTAAAAGAGATTTTTCATATAAAATACATTTAAATGCATTAATTGGTCAAGTTATTTTCAGCTTACCAAAACTATCAGTTTGTTTTGTTAAATAGAATTGATGAACTCAAACATTTGATCAAATTGATGAACCTGAAAAAAAATTGATGAACTTGAAATTTGATGAACGTGAAAAAATTGATGAACCCAAACATTTAATCAAATTTGATGAACCTGGAATCGATGAATCTGAAAAAAAATTGATGAACCTGAAATTGATGAACCAAAGTAACTGATGAACAAAATGTCTTTTTTTAAAATCAGTTAATAAGGTTCATCAGTTAATAGGTTCATCAGTTAAGAGGTTCATCAGTTAATAGGTTCATTAGTTAAAAAAAAATAAAAAATAAAAATAAACTTTTTGAATCTTACATTAATAAAATGACTAAAGGTGCAATGTTGTACAAAAACTAGTGCATTTAACTCGATTTTAAGACAAAAACTCTAAGCTAGACATTTCATCGAACACGTTGTGTGCAACAAATATGACTAAAATGCTATCTTTAACGTACACTATCTCACTCATATCATTTCGGATTTGAGTGATTCAAATTTCTGTGTAAAGAGTAAACGAAAATCTATAACTTTCATGTATTAATTTTTTCACGATTCGAAATTTATGAGGGTAAAAAGTAGGGACGAAAATGCAAAAAAAATCAAGAAAATCAAGACCCATTTTATATGTAAAAAAAAATCGAAATTTTTAACAAAATTTATACCAAATTAAAGAGGATTAAATTTTAAAAATTATGGTGAAATCGGTTTTTTCTAAAAGTTTGTCGTTTGAAATATATGTGCGTTTGAAAATTGAGGTGGAAAAGCAAAAAACGGGTTAATTTACAATTTTGCCCCTAGACGAATTTTTTTAATAAAATAAGTGATGGGACACTTGTCAAACAATGAGTGGCTTTCTACATTTTGTAAAATTGTTTACTTTCTAATTGATCGGCTACCCATGACGTTTTTAAGTGATTCGGTGTTGTACTCGTGTACAAGTGATTTTTCTATACGGATTATTGAAATAAGAAGCTAGAGTAAACTAGATGCATAAAATTTGAATCTATCACTGGATAAACTAATATAAATGTATCAATAGATTACAAAAAGAAAGAAAAATGAATCACGCTTGAAATTTTATAATTTGGCTTCGTAGACAAAATCAAACTAAACATTTTTACGAAATTTGCTATTTTGTTCCTAAAAACATGTGAGTACAATTTTTTTTTTTTTTTTAAGCTAAGAATGGTTGGTGGGGCGGCTGTCTTGGAGTCTTTCTAATCATTTCAAGAACCTCCCACATCAACTTCTTATTTGTAACTTTCAATTTCCAAATAATTTATCCACTCACTTCAATTATCAATCTTTATATTTCCATTAAACAAGTACTATAACATAATAATCTGAAAAGATAACTACAAGCAGTCAAGGTCGTATACAATGACGTTCATTTGTTGTTAACTTGTTATACATCATAATGATACCCGTTTCTGTCTTTTTTTTAGTTTCAATGATAGTTTCAGATACAAGAACTAAAAGAAATTTATGTTTTTGCTTTACATGCAATGGTAGTTATGGTGAACGTGATATCGTTTTTTTTTGTGCAAAAGGTGAATTATATTAATACTCCAAAATTTTACAATACTTATAACAATAAATCTGATTTTTGGGCAATCCCAAAAAAACAGCACATATACTACATGCCTATGCTATACAATATCAGATACTATAGTACAATATCTGATATAACTAGGCTATTCTCAGATAGAGCAACCACTCCATAGCTGAACACTTCAAGTTTATCTTCTTTACAGTCACTTCACTTGAATCACAAACACTTTAATATTCACCTTTTATATGCACCATTACCATCAAGCTACATTTCCAACTCTCCCTCCACCTTGATCATTCAACCTGCCACCATAATGAACAAGGCAGAAAAAGATGTTGGCTTCACTTGGTACCCATATCCTCTCCATAGCAGGGGCTATACCATTTGTGTTACATTTCCATCTATAACAATGGCCTCACACAAATTGGGAACACACACCCTGTCATGAGTTCCAACCATTACCTCCTGCAGTGGCATGTAGACTGGACCAAGTAGGGTCATCTTCCACCCCTCACTATTCCAGTCTTCACACACCACCCACCAATCTTACTTACCCTTCTCAGTTGGAAACCTACTTTATGTAAACTAAAGAAACTTATCTCAATAGCATACATGATTATCCAAACAGTGCCTAACAAAGGCCAACTGTTATAAACTAACCAGGATGTATTTTAATAAGCTCTCAAGTTACAAGGTACAAGGCCATCAACTGAAGTAAGATCCTTTGAATCAATCCAAAACAGAATTTTGCTCAGGATTGATCTTCTTAACTATTTGGTTATGTGAAAAACCAGTTAAGGCAATGGATAACCATTGATAGTATTGTTATTCAGACTCATCAGGAACCATTGTCTGTCTCTTTTTTAACTGATCACAATAAGTCATGATCAAGTTTAAAAAAGTTCAATTCTTCAGCATGAAACTACATTATGAGGCCTAATCATCTTCAACCTATCAGGATGAAAATAAGTAGGCCACAAGGTACTAGCCATCTGCTTTTCCAGGAGAACTTCATGCTATTCCAAACACCACTTTATACACAAAACTGCTTTAAACTTCCATGTTATCAATAATTGTTTCATCACCATTCTGTACATTCATCTTCACTTGCCATCTGTTTTGCACAACAAGAATCTGATTGGATTGTTTAACTTTAAAGCTCGCCAGTTTGAATCTTATATCATTGGTGACAAATTTCACTAAATCCTCCCAACTTCTCTGCACATCTGTGAATACTCTTCTATTTCTTTCCTGCCATATATGGTACACACTAGCAGATAACACCAGTCTTCTGAGAATACTTGCAATATTCTTGTTACATCTTAAAGAACACATTCTCATAATAATATCTTCCCAATCAAATCCAAAATCACCTTGACTAAGTATGTTGACAATCTTGCTCCATACTTTTCTAGAAAACTTGCAATCAAAGAATAGATGAGAGTGACTGTCATTACATACATTGCATAGGGGGCACTTCAACTCACAGTTAGGCAACCATTTACTTATTCTGTCTTGGGTACTAAGTCTTCCATGAATAGCAAGCCACATTATAAAAGAATGTTTAGGAATGCAGTGTGAATACCAAATAAGCTCACTCCAGATAGTATCCTGATCATCTTGTCTAATGTCTTGCCAAACCTTTTTGATAGCATAAGTAACACCTTCACCTTTATTATTCACCCAGAAAGTTGTATCTTGTCTTTCATCATTCAATATAGGGACAGGAATACTTAGGCAAACATTATTACCCCTCATCCATTCAGGCCAAATCCACCCCCGCTCATCTACCATGTTACTGACTTTAGCATTATTAACCTCATCACATTGTACCAAGTTTTCCACACTAACCAAATTGCTTAGGGGACCTTGATCACACCATTTATCATGCCAAAAGAAAGTATTTAACCCATTCCCAAGTTTTTTGCATATATGAGGCCTAATGGTATCTCTCAAAGATAAAATCTGTTTCCACCCACTACTAGAATTAGGCTCAGTCTTCACACACCAGATACTTTGACCTTTTAACCTCACAGTATTCACCCATTTGACTCATATATTCTCTTTGTTGCTAGCAATATTCCAGAGGTGTTTAGACATTAGAACCTCATTCCATTTACTTAGATTCTTCAAACCAAGACCACCCTGAGATTTAGGCTTGCAAATTTGACTCCATGAGATCTTAGCTCTGCCTTTAGCATTATCACTTTGACACCATAGGAATCCTTTTAACAACTTATCAATCTCTTTCACAATCATTTTAGGGATGATGAACACTGAGGCCTAGTAAACATGCATTGATGACAAAATAGCTGCAATTAACTGTAACCTTCCTGCATATGACAGTAGCTTGTTTTTCCAATTTAGCACTTTATTTCTGACCTTATCCACCAAACACTTACATTCATTAATACCAATCTTTTTAGCTATAAGAGGAACTCCCAGATAAGTAACAGGAAGCTGCCCCACTTTGAAAGGCATAACTTCAAGAATACTAGTCTTCACATGCTCGTTCAAATTTCCAAAAAAAAATAGTACTCTTGCCAAGATTAGGTATCAAACCTGAGATATTACTGAAAAGATCCATAGCATCCTTCACCACTTTGACTGAATCCACGTCACCATGACATAACACCAGAAGATCATCAGCAAAGCATAAATGGGATATTTTTAGTTCTTTACATCCCCAATGAAATCTAAACTTGTTGCTTTCACTGATTTTTTGTTGCATAATGATGTTGAAGACCTCCATTACAATAGTGAAAAGATAAGGAGAGATTGGATCTCCTTGTCTAAGACCCCTACCAGCTTTAAAATATCCATGTCTGTCCCCATTTACACATAAAGAGAAACCAGCAGTTCTGACACAAACCATAATCCAGTTAACCATTCTTCTATGAAATCCAAACTTAACTAGAACTTTTTCCAAGAAATCCCAGTTAACTGTGTCATATGCTTTCTGTATATCCACCTTACATGAGACTCTTTTAGCACCATTTTTCCATTCATAGCCTCTTAACAATTCTTGTGTCAACAAGATGTTATCAGTGATCTGCCTCCCAGGGATAAATGCACTTTGGTTTGGGCTAATGATTTTGCAAAGAGAATCTTTAATTCTATTAGTAAGGATCTTACTTATGCATTTATAGATCACATTGCAGCAAGCAATTGGTCTAAAGTCAGAAACCTTAGAAGGATTGCTTATTTTGGGGACTAAAGTGATAAGAGTGGAGTTCACTTCACCTAGTAATTTCCCTGAATCAAAGAATTCTTTAATGGCACTGCAAACATCATTGCCAATCACACTCCATGACCTTTTGAAGAAATTAGAAGAGTATCCATCTGGACATAGCACTTTTAATTTCCTCACTTGTAACATCTCTGATCATGAATTCAGCATCTACAGGGTCCACTAGGATATTAATATTTACACCAGCATCTTCAATACTCTGAACTTGATGACTTGAACCAAGAAAGTTTTGAAAATGATCCACAAATTGACTTGGAACTTGATTGCCTTCAAATACGTCACCATGTTCATTGCTTATGACAGAAATTCTGCTTCTATGCTTTTTCTCTTTAAGGATGTTGTAGAAGAACTTACTATTCTTATCCCCTTCACTAATCCATTTCACTTTAGCCTGTTGACTTAAAAAATTTTCTTCATCTTTGACAGCAGAACAGTACTCTTTCATGATAGCAGCTTCATCTATCTTCAATTCTGCATTATGGGGGTCTTTGTCCACTTTAATCTGAACTTCTTGAAGTTTAGTTCTCCAATGAATTACTCTTTCATACAAATTTCCATGTTTCCAGCTCAACTTCTTCATATGATATTTGAGAACTTTGAGTTTTTTAACCAGTCTATACATTGAACAACCAACAAGAGGAGTTTGCCATTCTTTCTCAACTATCTGCAAGAACTCAGGGTAATTAGAAACAAAATTAGCAAATCTAAAAGCTTTTTTCTTGCCTTTGACCATGTTTGGGATATCTAAAACACCAGGACTGTGGTCAGAAGTGAGATGAGGGAGAAAAATAGCATGTGCATTGGGATAACAATCCATAAACTCACTGCTTCCCATGATTCTATCAATCTTCTTAAGAATACCACTTGATGGATCAAGTCTACTTTGTACCCAAGTAAAATGACACCCAGTATAGTTAAGATCTTCCACTTCAATGGCTTCAATGCACTCTTGAAAATCAACCATATCTGCAGTTTTACATGAACCTCCAGCAGAATGATCCCCCACATTTAGACTAACATTCCAGTCACCCATTAGCACCCATGGATCTTTACCAACAACATTCCTGTAGCATTCCAATGTTTTCCATAGCTTCTTTCTATCTTTACCATGGTTTTCAGCATACACAAAGCAGCAAAAAAATCTATGAAGATGATCCATAGTTTCCACGGCACACAACATAGTTTGATTAGTAGAATGCACAGTCATGACATTAACCAATTCAGCAATCCATCCCACAATGATTCTACACCCTCTACTGCTATGTTGAATATTAGAAATCCAATCCCAATTCCCATAAACATACTCACTGATCTTCTTAATTCTATTTTCTTTAACATGAGTTTCAAGAAGAGCACAAATACTATACTTATTCTCAGCCAAAAACCTCTTAATATCCTTTTGTTTTTCTCTATTGCACATACCTCTCACATTCCAGGCTACAATCTTCAAATCATTATTAGTACTATCCATTATACTAGTTATTTTCATTAAGAAGGTGTGTCCCCTGACCATTCACTTCATCATTCACAATATTCCTACTCACCCCATCACTTGGTTCTAATACATTTTCTTCCTGTTCTTCATCACTCAAACTTACTTTTTCCAATTGATCCTTCAGGTATCTAATCATAAGTTTAGTCTATTTTTCAGTAATATCAATACCTGGTTGTTGTTTTTTCCTAACATATTTGTTCACAACTTCTTTTTCTTCTATACTTAATACTTCAGTAGGATCAATTTCATTATCATCTTCCAAAGCAACATACTTATTAGCATTCTTCTTAATTTCTTCCACAATTCCTACTCCCACCTTCCAAGTTTTCTTAGGACTACTAGTATTAGCATCAATTTTCTTCCCATTATCAGTACTAGTACTTGCCTGATCTATCTTACCATCACTAGCACTTGTACTAATAGCTCTATCTTTCTCATTTTGCACATTTTTTGGTCTAAATTCATCATGTTTCTTATAAGTATCCTTTCTAACATATCCTTTCTTAAAGTTCTCAGCTCTTTGTCTCTGGTTCTGATTAACATTCTGGTTCTTAGCTCTCCATTGGCCATCATTCTGCCCATTATTAGCTTCACTTTGTTCCTTATTCTTATTACTAACTTCTTCTTCACTCCTAGGTCTAACAATACAATTAACATGGTTGTGACCAAAGACCTTACAGTGAGAGCATTTAGGAGGCTTCCATGCATATTCAACATTGACAAATTTTTGACCATATTGACCCTGAATATCATTCTTATAGCAAATCTCAATTTTATCTTTAAATTCCTTTTCAGCACTTATTTCCACAAGAACCCTAGCATATCCTAATCTTCCAGTACCTTCCTTACACATCTTAGCAGTTGTTTGGTCCATGATCAAAGGTTTACCTAAACCACTGGCCACAACACTTATCCCCTTATTAGTCCATGCTTCTAAAGGCATATTCATAAGTTTTACCCACACAGGCACTACAACTGGTTCTTTTTTCTCAATGCACATACTAGGATTCCATTTCTGAACTAACAAAGGCTTGTCCCTAACCATCCAAGTTCCACTTTCCAACACATGGTTCATACCTTCCTCATTCTTAAACTTGAAAAGATACATTCCATTAAGCATAACAATGTCCTTAAGGCCAAATCTACCCCACATTCTACCAATATTGTACTTAATCTCATCATGCTGCATTCTATAACCAACAAAATATCCACACATAGTATACTCCCATTTTTTACTACCCTCAATAACAAGTTCTTCCTCAAAAACAACCACATCTCTACCATCTCTCTCCACAGTAGGAATTAAACTCAATTTGTTATCAAACACACTATTATTCTTTACAGTATTAGCAAAACTAGTAGATTCATTCTTATTTTTACTAGCTTCTTTATTGCCTAAATCATTCACATTACTCACATTATTAACACTATTATCATTGCTCTCATTATACTTCTCATGAGACTTAGGAATTGTAGAACTAGGAGAGCTTACAGTGTTAGGATAAGCAGTACTCAATGGTGGAAATTCATCACTTACAGTTTCCCCAATCACATCCGGAATCCCTAAATCCTTATTCTGAGTATTATTCGTCACACAAACATTAGCCTCATCACAATTCTTTTCACAAGCAGTCTTCACAGCATAAATCGCCTCACAATCAATCAACTCGTCCTTCTTCCCACTATCATCACCATTTTTATTACCAAAAACCCTAATTTCATCAGTTTTCCCATTAACTCCTTCATTATTCCTTTTCTGACTCAATTGTTCAACCACATGATCATTTAACCAAACATGGGCCTTTACAAGCCTTTTAGATGATCTTTTCTTATTAGACATGATGAAAACTAACTAGATCTAATCACACAGTACACAGAACGAATTGGTGCCAAAATTCATTTTAGAAAAATGCTGGGAAATTCCTAAAACTTATATCAAATGATGAAGAATTAAAAGCTGAATTCAACTAACTAATTTGATTAGAAAATTATCAATGATTAGATAGGTAATTGAAGCTTTTAGGTAATTGAACGTGATATCGTTACTTCGAACGAAAGAAGAAACACAATATGATATTACGTAGTTACATACATCTGAATCAAATTTTCAAGTAATCTAATTTTTTAACAACAAAAACTTTCTTTTCGATTAACAAGAACTTTCTTTTTATGCTAAAAATTGTATTCAATGAATATTAATTAAACTCATAAATTACCATAGTAAAATCGTAATTTAATAGACTCGTAGTATTTTTATGATCACGTTAAACCTTGCCCGAAAACACTCGTTAGAGAAACCCATTAATTAATTATTCAATTAAATAGTTGTTAACAATTTTTAATTAGAAAACTAACTTTTAATTTATTGTATCAAAATATTTAATTCAAAAATATAGATTAGAACTTATTTTGAATTAAAAACTAACTGTATTAAAATAATAATTACCGGAAATATAGTAGTCTTTTTACGTGACTCACCTAACATCTCATCATACATTGAAGTAATCTGCAATATTTTCGATTACAATTACACATGATTTAACATAAGCACATGTGATTTTAATTGTAATCACATACGATTTTACCAACCAAGTAGAATTACTTCTGATTGTATTAGTAACAACTCGCATATCTCTTTCAAGATCCAGATTTTTATATGTTTTGGCGATAACCTAATCTTCTTTATCCATAACCCGATTTTAACTGTGATCACATATGATTTTACCAACCAAGTAGAATTAGTTTTGATTGTATTTGTAACAACACGCATATCTCTTTCAATATCTAGATTTTTATACGTTTCTGCGATAACCTAATCTTCTTTATCCATAACATGATTTTATTTAGCAACAACATGAATTTTGTCATCAATAACCTCCTATTTTCATCCTCTATAATCAGATTATCAACCATATCTAGCTAATCGTTTGTTAGTTGATAATTTCGAAACTAAATTCTAGCAAAAAAGGGAAAAAAATCAAAATTGACCCCTAATTTAAGATGTTACGATAAATACAATGACAAAAATTTATGGTCAAATCAACAATTTGAATGTTTTTGAAGTCGTTTGATGATTAATTTTGATTGTGTGTTTGTCATATAAAAACCCTAATTTTTGATCGAGAATGAGCTAGACTTCTCCTACCTCTTTCTAAAAAAAAACACAACTTTCTCTCTTTACAAATCTCATTCAACAAACTTTCTCTGGCGGTCGGTCTTGGCCGGCCGTCTGAACCTCCTTCTTGTACTTTTCTCCTTCCTACAATAAAAGCTTTCCCATATATTTGTCATCTCCCATTCGCCGCTGCCGCTGTAGTCGCTGCCGCCACCGCTGTCTTCTGCTCAGATCTGTTACCATCCGGTCTCTTCTGCTCAGATCCGTTTGGTTTAAGTCTTGCTCCTTTAAGGATGCTCAATTTTATCTTTGATGTATTTTTATGTACTTTGTGTACTTTTGTCAAGCTACATGTTCATATAGTTATGTCTATCAAAAGCTCACTTTGGTGATTCCCCCCACCCTTGTATTGTGTTGTTGTAGTCTGTCACAACTATTATGGCGTATGTCTTGTTTTGGCTTAACTTGTTACCTTGTGTATTTTGTTTGGCAAGTCGGTTTCAATTTTGCCCATTATATTCGATGTAACTTGTTGTATTCAAATTACCTCCATTTGTGAGGTGTGAAATGAAATCTCTGAAATTTACCGGGGTGAAATAACCCTTTTACCTAAAAAAAAAAAAAATGAAATCTCTGTTAAAAAATAAATAAATAAAATCTTTTATATAATAAAAGAATTACATTATTTCGGAGTGTTTTTGCAAAACCCTTCTCATTGAAAAAAAAAAGACCAATAGGAGAGCTCAATTTCGCCACATAGGCGAAATTAAGCAATATGATTGGTTAAGAGAAAGTCAAAATTAAATTGATTTTGGTCAAACTTAATAAATTTGGTAGAGAAATTTGGTTAAGAATAAAAATGCATAAAAATATAGGTGTCAAATTTATGAAAACAAAAACTTAAAAAAAGAAGAAGTAATTAATAAAACTTAAGTGGTTGAATTTCACATAAAATATATGGAGCTAAGTGTAAAATTACAAGTTTCCATGTTTTTTAATAACTTAAGAAAAAAACAAATAACCCCTTACACTTTATACCCCATATACTTTATAATATGAACTTTGTTTAAAATGACATAAGTATTAGTATTATTTTCAGACTTTCATCTCTTTAAATTACAAAATTTTATAAATATGCGAATTAGTTTTAATATTGTTAGTTGTGGACTTTCTCCATTGGAATATTTCTTTTAAATAAGAACTCATGTTATTCTATTAAAAGTTTAATTTATGCGTACACGGGTTTGAATATTAAATACATCTATGCGTACACGGGTTTGAATATTAAATACGGCTAAATTATTATTAACGGGAATATAAATATTAAATGGTAAGCACGAGTTACTGTGATATGAAAATAAATATACGCGATTCTACATATAACAACAACTCATGAAATTGTTATTTAAAATATATATATGAATATCCATAAAAACATTTTAAAAACTTTACGAAACATATTTTAACTTCATTAACCCTCAGAGAAAGAGAAAAAGGAAGAAAATGCATATGTTATCTGGATTTGGTTTAGTCATTGTGCTTAGTTCACGTTGTTACTGTATCTTATTGACAATGATTTGTGTGTTTTATTTATTGTATTACTGATTTCTTACACTATTATAATTATTTTTGATTGTTTAATGTAACTACAATATGACCACTAACATGAAGTTTTGTTGGATTAAAATGGTAGTTTTATTTTTTTTGTAAAGTAGGGCGGTTACTTAGACAACTAATATTAGTTTAGTTACCATAGGCATTATAAAGTTCACCTATTAGCACATTTGCTTTAAACAACTACAAAAAGTTTTAGAAAATTAAAAATAAACATAGAAGGTATAATTATACGCCATTATTTTTGAACTCACAATATTCAGTATAAATACATGCCTAAAAATTTATGTCAAAACCCTGTGCGTGCACGGATTATACCTAGTAATAATAATAAAAAATTACCTCTCCATTCCATTGTAAAATTCAGATTTAATTTGTCACTCGACAGAAGTCGAGTGAAAGGTATAGATATGATCTTTTGATATTTAAAAAAGACGTTATCTAGCTTAATTATGGATGTCATATGTTGCCAATGTTGGCTAAATACATATCCGCCAATGCATCTGTATCTGGCATGAAAGGTATTTGAACATTCAAACTAGATAGGAACTCGTAAATAAGGACGAAAGAAGTCCTTCGGTTAAGATATATACATAGTGATACCGGGACGGGATATGATCAAATTACGCAAATCTGTCATGTTGACCTAGCTTGCCACGACTAAAATAAATGTCAATGTGAATGTATTGTGTTGGTTTATGTTGCCTGATCGAGATTAGATAACATGCATATAGTTGGACTTGAGCCAACTTTACAATATAAAAAAAGAAGGAAAAGTTGGACTTGAGGTCTTGAGCCAACTTATTGACTAAACTGCCTATTTTCTAATAGTTTTTGCAATACCTCCTAATTAATGTTTTTAAGATCGATCTGTATCGTTGTGCAGTTGGTCTACGATCCAGCTTTGTTTTCTTCCTTAGCTAGCTTGTTCTCTTATTGCAAAATTCGGAAAATTGTGAAAACCATGTGAAATTAATACAAGTAAAGTTTAATACATAATTTGGAAATGCAGAGAAATATAGCTTATATCAAGCTTTTGGTCATCTGATGTTGCTCCCTATATGTGTGATGACTGATGAGTATAAAGCCTTCATATTCTCCTCGCAAATACAAATTTTTTTCTAGTAGTTTTTTGTTACATGCTTCTACTTAACCTTCCAATATATTTACGGTATGGATGTCTAAATACATTTGAATCAAACACTTGTAAATAATATTTGAAATACCAAAGATCTTTTGTCTAGTTGTATAGTATATATGGAAACGTATGTTAGGGTTTTTCTCCCACCAGAAGGGTTCATGCATGGTTCAAATCTTGTAAGTTTAGAGAGGTTTTGACTTGTCAGTTTGTCGTGTACGTTGTGATTTGTGAAAGATATAAATAACTAGTTTTGAATTTCTTAGGAATGTTTATCTAACTAATTAAGTAACTACTAGTACTCATGATTTATACCGGTAACAACGATATGTGGCACACGTTTTGCTAGTATATGTAAATAAGTAAATTATATGCTAGCATCAACAGTACTCTATAAACTTTGGACTTTGCTTAACTAGCACATCACACATGCACTACAGTCGGTTCTCTTATAAATGGTAGTATGTGCCATTAGTGGAGAAGAGATGACCATATATAACAAATACTAGTTTGCCATTAGTGGAAGAGAGATGGCAATTAAGTCAAATAAATACGCCAAGTGGCCGGACAAGCTTTGCATGCCTGTAATATTCATTTGCACATTGCAAAAATGCAAAGACACCTCTATATAAAGAAGTTTAGTTGGTTTTAATACATGCTCATTATAAGTACAAACTTTTAAAACATAGAATTAATGGCTACCCACAAGCAAATTTCCAACATATGCTTAGCATTTATCTTATTCTTCCATTTTTATACCGGTATTCAATTCCTACACCTATCTTTACTTGTACTTTTACAACGTGTGCGTATCTACGTGTTGCTTTACTTAGCGTCAAGTTGGTTTTCTTGACACAACGTGTGTGTATCTACGTGTTGCTTTACTTAGCGTCAAGTTTGTTTTATTGAAACAATGTTAGCAACACGTAGAAAACACACCTTGACGGTTACAAATATATATGATTGACTTTTGTATGTTCTTTTATTGTTTGTGAAGGTACGTGCGAAGTACAACTGAATTATTACTCAAAGAGTTGTCCAAATGCCGAAGAAATCGTCAAGCAACAAGTTATAGCTTTATATCATAAGCATGGAAACACCGCAGTTTCTTGGATAAGAACTTTGTTCCATGATTGTATGGTTAAGGTACATTTTATTTACGGCTTTTCTCTTCCAAGATTAGAAACTACAACTCCATGAAAAATTACACGCTAATGTTATTTTCTAAAATTTCAGTCAAGGTTCGGTTTTTTCTATTCTTTAGATCCACCTCCACTCTAAAAAGAAAATAATAATAGTGGATAAAATAAATAAATAAGTTTACATAAATAAATAATTTAGTCACGCAGAAAAATAAAAAGAGCGTTAACTTTATAAATTTTAAGGTGGTTTAACAACTCTTTTCTTTATTTTGTTATAACTAATTAAGATATGCATCTTCACCAAAACGATTCTTATTTTCCTAACTTTTATTTATTTCTTCTCCAACCGATACAAATCATTATAATACCAATATTACGGATTTAAATATTATTTGGCATTTCTTGCATGGTAAAAATGCAAGCTTTTCATGACATCCCTTATCCTTGTAGAGCCTTAGTATCTTAACCATAGCATTAACATAACATCATATCTATGAAGCAATGGTTTATTTATTGGTTTTCTAACTAAATAGTTAATCGTCATGTATATAGTCATGTGATGCATCAATATTATTGGAGAGCATAAATGGGATAATATCCGAAAAGACCTCAAAACAGAATATGGGAATGAGAAATTTCAAGTACATCAACACAATCAAAGATGCTTTGGAAGAGGCATGCCCCATGACTGTTTCTTGTGCCGATATTGTTGCTCTTTCTGCTAGAGATGGTGTTGTTATGGTATGTCGTTCTTCTCATTCAATATGCGCGAAAACTTGAAGCATTTTTTGACCGTTCATTCACTTTTGTGTTATATAGTTAGGAGGACCTCATATGGAGATGAAAACTGGCCGGAAAGATAGCAAGGAAAGCCATCTTGCTGAAATCGATGCGTTGCTTCCTAACCATAACGATTCAATGACGTTCGTCCTTTCTCGTTTTCAGTCTGTTGGAATTGATGCCGAAGGGACAGTCGCTCTCTTGGGTAAGATTTATAAACTATATTGTATTTCATAACTCCCGCTTTCTAGGTTACATAACTTTTTATATATTTATAAATTTAGTAAATACTATAGAGAATTTTAACTTAAAACAATTATTATTATTATTATTATTATTATTATTATTATTATTATTATTATAACATCACTTTATTAGAAACTCATATAACGAGAAATTTTATGGAGCCGAAATACTATCTATTTTTTCTTATAATAATAATAATAATAATAATAATAATAATAATAATAATAATAATAATAATAATAATAATATCAAATTTATTATTATTATTATTATTATTATTATTATTATTATTATTATTATTATTATTATTATTATTATTATTATTATTATTATTGATTGTATAAAACCTCGTATACATATACACCGAGTTATAAACTAGTTAAGTAACTATATCCAGATTTTTATCATTTATTTGGTTTCTCTAAAATGCAGCCTTTAAGGCCCTCCTACCTATTATTATGAGCCCATAAGCACAAAATTTTCTGCTGTTATAGTATGGTTATCTAACTATCTTCATTATAACAATGTGTAAATTATGAGTTAATTGAATGTGAATTTTATAATTGTGGTAACTTTCACTAGCATAACCTTATTTGATGTTCACTTTGATTTGTTGCAGGTGCACACTCCGTAGGAAGGGTCCATTGTGTCAACCTTGTTGACCGTCTCTATCCAGATGTTGACCCGACTTTGGACCCAGACTACGCCGAGTATCTCAAGCGTCGTTGTCCCCATCCCGAACCAAACCCACGTGATGTTGAATATTCAAGAACTGACCTAATAACACCTATGACCTTAGACAACATGTACTACAAGAACCTTATTAACAATAGGGGACTGCTTATTGTCGACCAACAACTTTTATCGAACCCCATTACATCTCCATATGTTAAGAAAATGGCAGCCGATAACGATTATTTTCACGAGCAATTTTCTAAGGCTCTTCTCATTTTGTCGGAGAACAACCCGATAAATGAGGATGTTGGTGAGGTTAGAAAAGATTGTCGATTTGTAAACAAGTGAGTAGAAATCACTCAAAATATGTAATTTATTAAGATTTTGTGGTATTATGTTCGAAGGTTATGTTGCTAGCCCACATGAATAAATTACTTTGTAACATTAATTGATGCATGGTAACGCTCTTTAGTTTTGTTCACTAAAATCATTTTTTTATTTTTATTTTTTATTTATTTTGATAAGATCATATGTTGCTTCACCATGCAAAATGCATTCTACAAAAAAGATACGTAGCGCATAACTTATAATCTAAGTATTACGTACTAGTTTTGATGACTAACATACGTCCCTTTTAATTATTTTTTGGGACATTACAAAGATAAGTCTTTCTTTCTAGGTATAAGTTTTGTGTTATTTTGGTTGGCTCTTTCTTCATGATTTTACATTATTCGTGTCTAGTATTTTATTAGTATGGTTTTATGTTGCTTCACATAGTTTTCTTGATAATATGAAATTAAAATATACATCAATCAATCTTCTCTAATTAATTCTTTTAAGGTGATAAGATTTAACATAAATTAGTTCTAACAAAATATCAAATTTAGTTCCATATGGCCCAACTGGATATTCATTTAAATTAATATATCTGAAATATAACCAATAATGCATTACGTATATACATATATATCTTAAGATTTCGAGACTACATTATTTTTGTGCAATCTCTTTCTAGGTCCACAAAAATTGATTGTATAGTACTAGTATGATATTTTGGACATTCATAATGTCGACCAGCCTAAGTAGACAAAGATGTTGTTCATATCATTGGTCAACAAAACAAATAGATACATTATATTTGTATAAAATTTCATAAATAATGTTATGCATAAGATCTATTTTGTTACAAAACAATGTAACATTTTTGAGAATGTGAACATATTTCAGGTCTGTCAAAAGAACGCATTTTATTGCCGTTCATACAAATATACACATTTTTTTTTCCCTTACAATAAGCACATGGTTTATTTTATAACCACAAGCATGTTATGTTTTGGTACACATAAATATAGAGACCAACTTTTTGCATGTATCCAAATATATTCTCCCACTTACTATTTTCTTTGGCAAGAATAGCAAGACAGCAAAGAGTGCATAGAAATTCACATAAAGTGTTATACGAATTAACCATTTGGCTAGATCTATACATATATGTAGGAACTAAACGACAGGCCTTGCGTCGTTTTTGTCCTTACATTATATATATAGTAATTCCACCAGAAATATTTTTTTTCCCAACACAGCTGGACTACTACTTTTAACCTTTCATTGAAGCCCACATGCTCTAGATGGCCCAAATTTGACCAACCCCAACTGGAAAACTGGGAAAGGCTTTTCAATCTTTTCCTGAGGAAGAGGTGAATATGTACCAAACTACCAATAGTTAAAGAGTAGTAGGTTTGACCGTTTGAGTAGTAAGGGGATGCGTTTGGTTCGGGTAGACCGACCGAGATCTTATTACTTTTAGTCTTATATCACTAAAAGAAACTTCGAACAATAAAATAACATAAAATCCAATCAAATTCATTCGCGAGTAATAATGTAATAAAAATCACTTACTTAACAGTCCTTACAAAATAAAATCCAATCTGTTAGGTCACCATGTTATAGCATAAACAACCAAAGATACTTGTATGAATAAGAAACAAGAATAGAGAAGAAGAAGAAGAATAATATGGAAGGAACTCTACTAATGATATGATGAAAATGATAGTGTATTATGAGAACCAACAAGCCTTAAGGAAGGCTTACACATTGTATTTATAGGGGAGTCCAAGGGTCTCTAGATTCATCTCCATACTTTACACTACTAGCCCTTGGACTTCCACTTGTAGTAACATTACATCATAAACTTTCATAATAAAATGATTAAACATAAAACATAATAAGTTTAACTAGCAACCTATCATAAACAAATGACCGACACTTGAATAACGTGAAACGTGTTCCTAACA
>LBNU01002347.1:0-18673 GCA_014162995.1 Artemisia annua
ACATAATCACTAAGTACCTTTTGATACACATTATTGCACTTAGAGCATACCTCAGTAGCAGTAGATGAAGTAGGTACAGTAGCAACCAAAGCCAACAGGACAGGCGCATCTTCATTCTCCATGCTCCATTCAAAGCCTCCAAGATCATCATTGGAATCCAAAGTAGTACATCCTGGTTCCTCATCAAAAGCTGTGCTCCAATCATATTCCTCCATTGCAACCATAGAGAGAGTAACTGGTTCATCATCAAATTCAGCACTCCAGTCAACCTCTGATAAGTTTTCTTGAGCCACAAATGCTTTTGGTTTAGGTTCAGGAAGCTCCTTGAGTTCAACTTTGGGTTTCTCTATCATCCTGTTTGCTTGATACTTGGCAAACTTACATTCCCTTGCAAAGTGACCAGTCTTTTGACAGTTAAAGCATTCAATCTTAGACTTGTCAAATGCAATACCTTGTTTGGCCTTGAAATCAATCCCTCTTCCTGTTTTCTTCATGAACTTCTTGATCCTAGCAGTAATCATAGCAACTTGCCATCTGATGTCAATTTCTTTTAGATCATCTTCTTCAATCTGTAGTAGGTCTTCTTCATAGGTAACAGGTAAAGTGGCTTGTTGAGCAAAGAATGAGCACACAACATCATCACAATTGATGTTGTTTGAGAGTTGTGAAGTGGTAGTAGACACAGTTGAGTAAACATCAGCAACAGTACTTTGAACTGGATAAGCAGTACTTTTAGAAGGTAAAGTGGCTTGTTGAGCAAAGAATGAGCACACAACATCATCACAATTGATGTTGTTTGAGAGTTGTGAAGTGGTAGTAGACACAATTGAGTAAACATCAGCAACAGTACTTTGAACTGGATAAGCAGTACTTTTAGTGGAAGTACTGCTTGTCTTGGCAGGAGACACAAAAGCAATATTGTTGGTTGATGAACCTGATTTACCATTCATCTCATGCTCATACACCTTCAAGTTGTTGTACAAATCATCAAAGTCCATAGTAGCCAAATCAGGTTGACCTCTGATCATAGTAGCAATCACATGCCAGATAGATGGCAAACTTCTTAGGAACTTCAAGTTTGCATCTTCAGTAGAGACTTCTACACCATGTATCTCTAGCATACTGAGAAGAATTTGAAATCTCTCATAGGCAGCATCAAGTCCTTCTCTTTCTCCAACAGCAAAGGTTTCAAATTGCTGTTTCAACAAACTTCTGTGCATCTTCTTCGAAGCATCATTACCTCCAAATCTTGTTTTGATAGCAGCCCACAGTTGTTTACCATCCTTAGCATTATGAAACTTCAACAGATGGCCATCAGGGATAGCAGACAGCAGTATGTTGAGAGCTTTGTCTTGATTCCTCTTTACAGTTGCAGAGAGTTGTTGCTGAGGTGGTTTAGGCTGTCCAGGAACAACTTCAGGTTCTTCTATAACTTGATTGCCATTGACAATGATATCCCAAAGTGCAGAGTCAGTGATAGCAATGTACTGTCTCATCTTCATGCTCCAGAGATCATACTCACCCTTCTTGACTATGGGAATTCTAACAGTGGTGATGGATGGCATAGGTGTAGGTTCAGGTTGAGACATCTTGTAGGGTTTGTTTAGAAAATCGACTTGGTTTAGGGTTTAGGGTTTCTTCTTAATCAGAGTTTCCACACAAGCTCTGATACCACTTGTTGGATCGTTATACTCTGACCAAACTACTTTATTATAGCTTGTCTAAGGTTTAGCAGTCTTGGATAAATCCTAAACTACTAATGATGAAACACTGAATTACTCTATTAAGTATGCGGAATTACTTAACAAAGCTAAGAAGAATTATAACAACTTCAACACTTTATATTAACACCTTGAATCTGCTTAACGAATACAGACTCACAAAACAACCCTAAATATCTCTAATATCGTATTCATATATTCGTATCTCTAATAATGACTTAGGGATCCTTTTATAGGCACAAGGAATACCCTAGTTGGTTTACAATACTTGAACGACAAGTATACTAATTCCTAATATATCTAATCTTCTAGAATCTTTAATAATTCTTGTAACCGAACTTCAACAGCAGTCCTTTGATCTTTGACTTTTGTCTTTGCAGTACTTTGACTTTATTACTTTGCAGTACTTTAACTTTGAGCTCAGCAGTACTTTGACATCATCAGTACTTTGACCCAACAGGCTAGGAGTAAAGGGTGAAAAGAAAGAAGATGAAAGTGTGGTGATTACTAAGAAGTTATTATTAAACTTGAATGGAGAGTTGTTCTTGGTTGAATTCTATGTAAATCCAAATAATAGTGAATGGGAACCAAATGTGATACTTGGGAGACCTTTTCTAGAGCTTTCTAGGAGTATTGTGGACTTTGCCAATGGTTTCCTCACCATTTGGCCAGATGCGAATGTGATAGATGAGGACTTTAAGAATTTGGATGCCTTGCTAGCTAAGATTAGTGAAACAGACTTACCACCACCAATAAACCTTGAAAATGAAACCATATAAGATACCCCTCAACTTGTATGCAAGATGGGAAAAAGCAAACGCCTCAAAAACAAACCACAACCACTTTACCAAATGAAGTATAGGGATGAAGGTCCTTCACTAGTCACAACCCGTCCAATAACCCGTGAGGAATTAACTAAGTAGAAGATAGAGGTTATTGTCTATGCTAGGATTATGCTACTATATGAGAAAAGACCCATCATAGAAACTTTGAAAAATGCAGACAAGTATAAAAAGATCCTAGATAGCATTCTCATGGATAGACTCAAAATGGATGGAGAAGTGGAGGATGAGTGATGCGTGGTTTGCAACCTTGCAAAAGGTTTTACTTATCAAGGGATCTTGAGAAGCTTGCAATCCCCACTAGTCAGTGTACCTGATCGATGTAGTATAGTGAGTGACAAGTACCGAGGGATTGATCGTTCTCTAGGGGAATAGTGTCGTTAGGATTGAAAGCTATGTGAACTAGGTCTAAAGGTGAGGGATGATTCTTTTTGTATTTTTTATATTTTATGAAAGCAAAGTAAATATCTCGGGTATTGGAAGAGTGGGCGGAATTAGTTGCTAGTCAACTAACCCAAATAACTACTAAACAATAAAAATAAAATAACAAGAAAAGTAAATTGGTGAACTTCTTATGATGAGAAACTGTGTTTACTTAGATTTCCTTACTCCCTAGCTATCTCTTATTAATTAATTGGTTTGTTATAATTGTTTGGACGAAGGGTTTTTTTCCTTAATACCAGTCTTAGGGGTGTGTACGAATTTCCCCAACTCTATAAGCTTCTATCTCTTCCTATGACGACACCCAATATCTTATCATGGCCTCTCCAATAGTCACTTATGCATTAAAAACAACCACTAACTCTGGTGTACACAATCTAGAAACGTTTCTTTTGTGCTAGTCATATAACTCCTATCCAAGAGACGCTTATTAAGACTAAAGTTTCACTCCTATATGTCGTAAAAAATTTACATTTGGTGCTAAAATTACCTTAACAAGTGTTTCTCTTAGTTTTATTACACATCTACTATTAAACAACCAAAAATCAAGTGCAATTGTATTTGCTAAGGAATCTTCATTTAGCCTCCCCCCCCCCACACACACACTTAAGCCGAACATTGTCCCCAATGTTCAATAAAAAGATGTAAAAGAAAAAATAAATGAAAAAATAAAAACAAATACTCCCCTGATTCGTTTGACGTGGATAATGTTGTAACACGGTTAAATCATCCTCCAAGAAAATGTAGAAACTTCAAGATTAAAGCATCGCCAAAAGCTTGATCATCCATGTACATATTTCTTGTCCAATATAACCTGTTAATTAGCTGAGAAAACAAACAAGAAACCTTGCATAAAATCGGCGGTAAATTCTACATAAAATTAAATCCTAGAGTAAGTAAAGATATAATGCTTGTGGAATGAATGTTTGCAAATTCCTGGAGTTTATAAAATACGGATTTAACAAAAATTTACAATTCCGGCAGAAAAACAAAATTTGCAAAAAATTTTCATAAAATTAACACCTGACATCGTTAGGTTTTAAATCCTGGCGCCGTCAGAATTGATATGACAGAAATCTTATATTTTGTTTCCGGAAAATTTCTAGAAAAACCTATGTTTTAATTCCTGGAATCCTGCAAAACTTCATCATGACTCGATACAAGCATTTGACTCACACAAGTACTAATATGTATGTTTATATCTCATTGTTATCGTTCATGTTCAATTCGTTCTTAAAAAACAAATTTGGATTTCTTTACACTTATCTTTTCTAAAATACCTTTATATGTAGTTAAGACGAAGTTAAGAACAAAATAAAGCATTTTCACAATTTAATTTGAAACATGAACAATAAACAACAAGAATAAGTCATACATACAGAAACAAATTAAAGCAAATAAACAAACAATTAAAAAGCTTGGGTTGCCTCCCAAGAAGCGCTTTTCTTTATTAACGAGTCTTGTATCTAGACTCAAAGTCACTCTCACCTAGTGTCACAAATACTCACGTATCCGAGTGTGAGCCATCTAGTTGTTACTTTATCCTTCTTATAATCATCACTTAGCTCTAAACGTCCGTGATAATACCTCTTATTCTTTTCATGTGGATATTTAAGCCCTTTTCTTATTTCGTTTTCACTTAACATACTGTAAGGAGGAAGCCTATTACATCTCTCGATAAAAAAAGTCCTTAAACCTAGGGTGTGCACGGGGCATTTGATAGACAAAATCATCATCCCCGTTTGAGAATGTAATTAACCCTTCCATCAGTTTTTCATCTAATTTGGTTAGCCTTTTGAAGGGCTTCCCAAACACAACTTGGGTGAAGCTACTATCAATAAATTATCCTAGATCATCCATAATCATAAAATCAACTAGATAGACGAAGCTTCCTACAAACACATGCAATGTCTTTGCCCTAGCAACAATGTTATCTCCTTGGTATTCTAACTCGTTTACCATGATTGTTATAGTCATTGCGCGAAATTATGTTCATTAGTAACGATGAGTTAAGGTAGACATCAAAGCTCCTAAATCCAATTTTACAAGGAAATTGCGTATTAAACAAACTAGCTTTCTCAATCTTTGTCCTAGGGTCACCATACCGGAGAGGATCAGCTTCCTCTTTCCCCCTAATATCATCTATCACTTCCCCATCACCTAGGTCCTCCTCGGAATATGAAGAATAATAGAAAGGGCCATTTTCATGGTCGGTGTCGTGGTCAGATTCATCCGCATCAGAATTATTATTAAAGTGATGATTTGGTGACAGATTAGATGGGTTTTCATTTTCGGCAATAGGGGCCAGATTGGGTAGTTGGAAATTCCTACGACGAAAAACACGAATAACAGAAAACGATTAATATCACTCATGAAAAGCACGAAGAATAAGATAGACTAAAGAAAACCTATAAAATAAAAATGTAACACCCCAAAAAATGGGTCGCAGTGGAAGATGAAGTCGCTGGGGTGCTACTAAATTGGGTAACAACACCGAGTAAAGAGAACGGTTTTGCCTTATCCATTTTAGAAAAATAGTTTCATAATCAAAGTAAATAAGTTTACAACATTTAGTTTGATGTGGAAATAAGGCCCATATAAGTAAACAAGTTGTCCCAAATATATCAGAGTAATTTATGATCGTGCCCATGCCAAGCGCCTCCAACAATAGGTTGTTGTAATAAAGATCAACACCTGAGAATACATGCTAAAGGTCAACATAAAGCTGGTGAGTTCATAGGTTTAAGTAAACAACAAGTTATGTATGGACCACAAGATTTCAACGACAATGTGTTCATGAAAAGTATTACTGATGCACTAAGCTCATGACACCAAAGACTTAACAGTTAGTTCATGTTATCACCCCAAACAGGTGCTTTGCCAAACACCTGTACGACATTAAATGAAATGCGTCCGTTTGACAAGTTGGAGCGACCAACCCGGACGGGGGAGTCTACCCCCAATAGATCTATTCACAACATTCGCGCTTACAAGGTAATTAACGGTTCATGATTGGTGGCAAACGACAACAACTTAGGCAATCAATAAATGTTTAATGTACTTGTGTCCAAAAGAAAGCATTTGAAAGTAATTTGAGCACGTATTCTCCCCCAAAACAGATTTAAACAAGTAAAAGTAGGGGCTATGACTCACCTTGGGAAAAGAAAATCCCAGTTGGCAAATTGGTAATTGGTAAATAAAGTCCGATAACTCTAATCGCGACCTAAATAATGCATATGTCTTAGGTTCGAAAACAAGGTCATGCACGCAAGTTCATACTCTACTTTATCACTTGTACATGTTGTTGTAAGATTTGTCATCAAAATATAGTTTCGTCGATTTGATCCTTTATTTGGAAAATTACCCCTTTTAGAAAATGTAACTTGTTTATCTTGCAACCAAATTTTAGTCGTTATGTTAATGGTTATTTCAAAAGTCCCTAATATGCCTAATAAGTATATATATTGTTCTACCATTTTTCTTTACATCATTTTAGCCGAAATATACTCCAAAAGGTCCAAAAATCTATTCTAAAAAATCCTAACAGCTTTCTAATAGAGAAATAAAAGCTGCCAGAAATTTATGTGTCGTCGCAACTTCCTTAGGCCATATCTTTTGCATTATAAGCCCGTTTTAACTCATTCATGCGGCTACGTTTTCGTTCTTACGTCTATTTTCTATATTTCTAGCCTAATATGGCCACTCAGTTACTGATTTTTCTGTAGGAAGTTTGAATGGGACAGATTTGTTATTAAAAGTGTCAAAACTATTTTTTTCTAGTGTTCTATTTATTATAACCACTTGACAACAACTCCAAATCCAGTCCTAGTTCATCCATCAACTTCTCAACTCAACAATAGTGATCTAAACATAAACTTAGAAATATTCAAAGTCCATGTACATGATCATCAAAATATTTAAATCTACAAATTTACTAACATATATGTATACATAAAGTTTATTTGTAATAAGAACTTGTTTAAAACGTAAATTTTGTTAAAGGATCATTGTAAATGTAAAGTTTTTTCAACATGTACCAAGTGATAACTAAGTATAGATAATTGACAAGCATGAAAAACATGAGAAACATGAAGTTTTAGTTGTGTAAGATTACTTACAAAAGAGATTAGTGAGATGAGAATGTATGACACTTATTTAACCGCAAGATTAGAATTCCAAAGCCTTGCTAGAGTACCCTAATTATACTTGAACTTAACCACAATCAAGCTACTTTCTTCCTTGCTCCTTAGAGTGTCGAGTTATATATATAGAAGATGATAGGATATTTTATTTTCTTGTCATGGACTAGCTAGTGAAAAATGATAATACTTGTATCTATTTATACTAGGAGGTTTTCAAAGTGTAAATAGTGAAGTCAAAAATTGGTCCTTGGTTTGCCGAGAATTAGGGGAAAGGAAGGGGGAACAAATATTGGTCAAGCCCCCAACATTTATTACATGTTTCCTTGTGTGTATAATAGTTACTAGCATGTGGTAAAAAGTGATGAATTGTTACCACAAATCAAGGGGATGGGCGGCCATGTGGTAAAAAAGGTATTAAAAATATGTATTGGTTATTGGTTTGGTAGTTAACGGAAAATACGTATAATTAAGCGGGCTTAATAAAAGAGTCATAAAAGTGTAAAAAAAATAAATAAATAATTTTAGCACTTTTGTATTAATTTAAAAAATGTGAGAATGTATTAAAAATAATCACTAGGAATGTTGGGTAGGCTGGGTGTTCATCGCGAGAAACGTTTATTAACTTATTAAATATAAGTAAATAAAGGAGTTGTTTTAAACATTAAAATATTTGAACCGGAGAAGAAGCAAGGTATTGTGATGTTGTAGACTAAATATAGTCTAAAGTCATAGCGCACATGAAAGGTATTCCAAATTTTTCGTTTATTTAACCAAAAAGTTATACGTAAAAAGTGTTCTTGTAACACTTACAGTAATAAATTAAAGTTTGTAACTAAATGTTGACGTGGAAAATTACGGGTTGTTATAGTCTGGCACCCTTAAAAGAACCTCGTCCCGAGGTTCAGTTTGTGTTAATTTTTGAGGTGATGTTGATGAAGGGGTTTGGATGCTTGCAACGGATTTGGTCTTCTCGCTTCCTAGTGAGCTTAAGGTTTCCTTAAGAATTCCAGCGAACCTTAATGATAGGAACAATTTTGTTGGCTTGGAACGTTGGGTGTAATGGGGCTAGCTTTTCAAGATAGGGTTGAGTTATAGGTTTACTTGGTTACAGTGCTTTTTAACGCGAGTGCCAATGAATGGCTTATAAGTTTATTTTTGGATAAGGTTTAAGGGCGACTATTCCAATCATAAGATTATTCTTCCGAAATTAGACATAGGTGGCCAGGCTATGTATAATTGAGGACTAATGATGTAATGATCGGTTTAGTCGAAATAGAAGTATGTTTCTTAAAGATTAATAGTATCAATCAATTTGTTTATAAAATGACGGTAAAGATAGTTTTTAAAGAAGTAATACAAAAAGTAGTGTAAATGATAGTTGTAAAGTAGATTGTAAAATGGTAACAAATAGATTTATACGGTAGTTGGCAAACGTTTAATAAGGTGGCAAGAGCCTATATAATATTAAGCAGACATTTTACACGAGGTAAATAAGTTGGTTTATAATAGAGCAGTATCGTATTCTTGTAAAATAGCTGAGAAAAGGTAGTGAAATAGAGAGTGTAATGGACGAGAGTTGTCGTATTGCAGCGATAAAGGTTAAAACATTCATTAGATGTAAATTTTTTTTATAATAGTACATGAAAGTTTTACGATAGTACTTAAGGAAAAACGCAAACGAAATATAACTCTAGTGAGTTTAGACTTCGGTTTTATTATACAAGCATAAACTTTTCCTTAAACGGTATCTTCGTCCATAACGTCGTCAGGATCCTGGCAAGCTTTTTCTCCCATCAATGCGTATGCTCCCCCATGAGTTCTTTCTCCATTTTGATTCTTTAGATTTGGGCAAGCACTCCTGAGGTTCCCTTTTTCACCACATCGAAAGCAATTCACCGGGGTAGGAACCNTTTATTATACAAGCATAAACTTTTCCTTAAACGGTATCTTCGTCCATAACGTCGTCAGGATCCTGGCAAGCTTTTTCTCCCATCAATGCGTATGCTCCCCCATGAGTTCTTTCTCCATTTTGATTCTTTAGATTTGGGCAAGCACTCCTGAGGTTCCCTTTTTCACCACATCGAAAGCAATTCACCGGGGTAGGAACCCTACAATCTTTGGCTCGATGACCGGCCCTTTTGCAGTTCCAGCAGGTAGCAGGGTAAGGCCCAATGTGGTGATATTTGCATTCATTGCACTCTGGTAAAGTTCCCGCATACCCTTTCTTGTCACCTAGTCCAGCAGCGTAGGCTTTCACAATTCCTTGTCTCTTATCTTTTTGCGGAACATGATCGTCTTCTTGGTCGTCATGCCTTTTCCTTTTGTTGCGGTTGTTGTCATTGGCATCCCGAGCAGCCCTAGCTCGAACAACTTGGTCCATCAGATTGTAAGACATTCGAATTGTATCATTGAGAGTGCTAGGTCTAGAAGAAGTTACGTTTCCCTGTATACTGGGTGGAAGTCCCCAAATATACCTCTCAATCCTTTTTCGTGTAGTAGAAACCATAAAATCAGAACAGAGAGTAGACAATTCATGGTATCGCTTAGTGTAAGCAGCAATGTCAACTCCTTTCACAGTTAAGTTCCAAAATTCGACTTCCATCTTTTGAACCTCATTTCTTGGACAATACTCAGCTATCATCATTTCCTTAAAATCAGCCCATGGTGTTTCAAAAGCAGTATCAATTCCCACTGACTGAGCATAAGCATTCCACCATGATAGGGCACCATCCAGCAAGGTACCGGTAGCATATGTCACCTTACAATCCTCCGCGCATTTACACATGCGGAAAACCGATTCCAACTTCTCGAACCATCGTACCAAACCGACGGCTCCTTTAGTGCCACTAAAAGTCTGTGGCTGGCAAACCAAAAATTCCCTGTAAGTACACCCACGAACCACGGGTTCAACCCTGGTCGCAGTTCCACTGGCTTCACCGCCGCTACCACTGTTTCGGAAGGTCTCGTATTCAGCCATAGCAGCAGCAAATTGTGTAGTGACTTGCTGGGCAACAAGTCGATTGATGGCAGCTGCACTCATGCCTTGCTTCTTTGGTGGCATTTTCTTCAAAACAAAAAAAGAATAATGAGACGTAATAAAGACGTTTCCTAAAAGGAGGTGATCTAAGGTGGCAGGTCATAAGATGAAAGTTTGTGGTCGTGTTAGGATTAGCGAGCGTATTTCGGGGAGGTGGTTTACGAGGCGATGTAGATATTCTAAAGTATGGGACGAGTGGTAATTAGGGAAATTGGCAGACTATAATGGGTTTTTATGTCACGTAAAATGATGTCACATATGATTGTAAAAAACTTTAGAGACCATTAGTATTAATCACGATATCTCGAAAAAGTTTAAAGGGGCCTTTAAAAGTACGAGTGTGTATGTCAGTTCAGTCACACTAGTAATATATCTCTAGCTTTTAAAATTGTTTCGGAAAGACCAGAATGAGTGTCCCAACTCGAAGTCAAATAGTGGGATTATGTAGGGAAGAAAACGTAACATTGTGATAGGTACGGTATGTATGTATAAGTATATAGAAGAATACTTATAGTAGATAGTGTAAGTCAAATCAGTATATGTCACCAAATAGTAAGATGCAATGCATAATTATGATAAGCAAACAGTAATGAGGCAGCAGGCTTGGCAGGCGAGCACGTGGTGGTCATAGAGTTTTGTTTTTGTAAAAAGTGGTTATAGTCTGAGTTTAAAAACATACCCAATTTTCTATAACCAAGGCTCTAGTACCAATCTGTAACACCCCCAAAAATGGGTCGCAGCGGAAGATGAAGCCGCTGGGGTGCTACTAAATTGGGTCACAACACCGAGTAAAGAGAACGGTTTTGCCTTCTCCATTTTAGAAAAATAGTTTCATCATCATAGTAAATAAGTTTACAACATTTAGTTTGATGTGGAAATAAGGCCCATATAAGTAAACAAGTGGTCCCAAATATATCAGAGTAATTTATGACCGTGCCCATGCCAAGCGCCTCCAACAATAGGTTGTTGTAATAAAGATCAACACCTGAGAATACATGCTAAAGATCATCATAAAGCTGGTGAGTTCATAGGTTTAAGTAAACAACAAGTTATGTATGGACCACAAGATTTCAACGACAATGTGTTCATGAAAAGTATTACTGATGCACTAAGCTCATGACACCGAAGCCTTAACAGTTAGTTCATGTTATCACCCCAAACAGGTGCTTTGCCAAACACCTGTACGACATCAAATGAAATGCGTCCGTTTGACAAGTTAGAGCGACCAACCCGGACGGGGGAGTCTACCCCCAATAGATCTATTCACAACATTCGCGCTTACAAGGTAATTAACGGTTCATGATTGTGGGGAATTTATGGCAAACGACAACAACTTAGGCAATCAATAAATGTTTAATGTACTTGTGTCCAAAAGAAAGCATTTGAAAGTAATTGAGCACGTATTCTCCCCCAAAACAGATATAAAACAAGTAAAAGTAGGGGCTGTGACTCACCTTGGGAAAAGCAAATCCCAATTGGCAAATTGGTAATTGGTAAATAAAGTCCGATAACTCTAATCGCGACCTAAATAGTGCATATGTCTTAGGTTCGAAAACAAGGTCATGCACGCAAGTTCATACTCTACTTTATCACTTGTACATGTTGTTGTAAGATTTGTCATCAAAATATAGTTGCGTCGATTTGATCCTTTATTTGGAAAATTACCCCTTTTAGAAAATGTAACTTGTTTATCTTGCGACCAAATTTTAAGCGTTATGTTAATGGTTATTTCAAAAGTCCCTAATACGCCTAATAAGTATATATATTGTTCTACCATTTTTGTTTACATCATTTTAGCCGAAATATACTCCAAAAGGTCCAAAAATCTATTCTAAAAAATCCTAACAGCTTTCTAATAGAGAAATAAAAGCTGCCAGAAATTTATGTTTTGTCGCAACTTCCTTAGGCCATATCTTTTGCGTTATAAGCCCGTTTTAACTCATTCAAGCGGCTACGTTTTCGTTCTTACGTCTATTTTCTATATTTCTAGCCTAATATGGCCACTGAGTTACTGATTTTTCTGTAGGAAGTCGAACGGGATAGATTTGTTATTAAAAGTGTCAAAACTATTTTTTTTCTAGTGTTCTATTTATTATAACCACTTGACAACAACTCCTAATCCAGTCCTTGTTCATCCATCAACTTCTCAACTCAACAATAGTTATCTAAACATAAACTTAGAAATATTCAAAGTCCATGTACATGATCATCAAAATATTTAAATCTACAAATTTACTAACATATATGTATATATAAAGTTTATTTGTAATAAGAACTTGTTTAAAACATAAATTTTGTTAAAGGATCATTGTAAATGTAAAGCTTTTTCAACATGTACCAATTGATAACTAAGTATAGATAATTGACAAACATGAAAAACATGAAGTTTTAGTTGTGTAAGATTACTTACAAAAGAGATTAGTGAGATGAGAATGTATGACACTTATTTAACCGCAAGATTAGTATTCCAAAGCCTTGCTAGAGTACCCTAATTATACTTGAACTTAACCACAATCAAGCTACTTTCTTCCTTGCTCCTTAGAGTGTCGAGTTATATATATAGAAGAAGATAGGATATTTTATTTTCTTGTCATGGACTAGCTAGTGAAAAATGATAATACTTGTATCTATTTATACTAGGAGGTTTTCAAAGTGTAAATAGTGAAGTCAAAAATTGGTCCTTGGTTTGCCGAGAATTAGGGGAAAGGAAGGGGGAACAAATATTAGTCAAGCCCCTAACATTTATTACATGTTTCCTTATGTGTATAATTACGGGTTGTTATAAATTACGGGTTGTTATAAAAAAATCTCACTAGAAAGGAATCTAATGAGTAGACCTAATAAAAATAAATTCCAACCCAAACAATAATTATTCCCCGACAGTAGCGCCAAAAACTTGATGCATGGTTTGCAACCTTGCAAAAGGTTTTACTTCTCAAGGGATCTTGAGAAGCTTGCAATCATACCAGGCAGTGTACCTGACCGATGTAGTATAGTGTAGTGGCAAGTACCGGGGGATTGATCTTTCTACTTGGGGAATAGTGTTTGTTAGGATTAAAATGTATTCGACTAGGACTAGAGGTGAGGGATGATTCTTTTTGTATTTTTATATATTTTAAGGAAAGCAAGTAAAAATCTCGGTTATAGGAAGAGCGGGTGGAATTAGTCGCTAGTCAACTAACCCAATTAACTACAAATTCAATAAAAATAAAATAACTAGACAATAAATGTGAGATACTTCTAATATGGAGACAAACGTGTTTACTTAGGTTTCATTACTCCCTAGTTATCTTTTATTGATTGATAGGTTTGCTACAATTGCGTGGATGCCGGGTTACAGTCTTAATGCCATTCGTGACGATCTTCCTAACTCTATAAGCTCTTATCTCCTCCTACAACGACACGTAAAGCGCCCAATCATTGGGATTATAAACAGTGGCTTATGAATTAAGTACAAACAAATAACCTTAGTACACATCCGATTCATTTTTCTTAAGACGTTCAAGCATATTAACATTAGGAGTATTGCCATTTTTCTTAAGCCTAACATCGATAAACATCCACCCACAACAATTAACAACAAAGCAATAAATAAATAATCAATAACTAGGTTTCATTAGACCTGAGCAAACACAAACAAAACTAGCCTAGCATGTTAAAGAAAAGAAAAGCATACGATAAAATCAAACAACACATAAACATATTGAATGATTAAAGTATGACTTATCTTTAATTAAACATGAAAGAAAAGAGGGCTTGAAACCTCAAAATAGCTGTAAAAGTCAACTAGGGTTCGTACCCTAAGTTCCTACCAAAAGTCCTCTTTAATGAATAAGAAACCGAAAATTATATATAGATTTTACAATGGTGACCGCGTCACCTTTTAAGTCCTGACGCCGTCACCTCGCCGTGTTAGGGGCTCTTGATTGCCTAGATCCACTCTTGACGCCGTCTGGTTGGTTTGGGTTCTGGGCCGTCTCTCTTTAATTTAATACGTGACGCTCTTGGTGAAATAACACGTGACTCCGTCACGTGTAAATGCCTCAAAATCTCTCTGGCCCGTCAAGTGTAAAGTAACTATCCACCTCTTCATCAATGAGTGACGGCGTCACCTTTTGGTGCTTGACGCCGTCAGGTACTGTTTCCAGCTTGGATTCTTGACTTTGTCTTTTTCTTCACTTTTATGCTCCAAAAACGTCCAAAATGCTTCCTTTTCCAGAATTCCTCTTTAAAGTACCTAAATTCACAAAAAAAACGATTTGAGGCAATATTTGATATATATTATCACGACTTAGGGCTTAAATGATCCCTTAAAAGCGTAACACTTTTCGTCTCATCAGCATCACCTTGTGGTGTCTGACGCCGTCAGGTACAAATTCCATCATGGTTTCTTGACTTTGTCGTTTTCTTCACTTTTCACTCCAAAAACGTCCAAAATGCTCAATTTTCCAGAATTCTTGTCCAAAGTACCTAAGATGACAAAAGAAACGATTTGAGGCAATATTTGATTATAATATCACGATTTAGGGCTTAAATGACCCCCTAAAAGCGTAACAAATATTTCCTTATCAAATACCCTTACACTTGAGATTTGCTTGTCCTCAAGCAAATGAGCTTTTATACTAATTAAAATACAAGCTAGGGGTCATTTAACATTAATATAAAGTAATTACAACAAGTGATCGTTCTACTTTAATCAAAATAAGCACGGAAATTATAGACTAGCACCTCACATTAAGTGTTTGGATACTCTCATCTCTCGGGTGTTATAAGTCTATATATCACAACTGGAAATGGAAAAATATCTCTCACTATCTGTCATAGCAAATAGATTACCATAGGCCTGGGANCTTGACTTTGTCGTTTTCTTCACTTTTCACTCCAAAAACGTCCAAAATGCTCAATTTTCCAGAATTCTTGTCCAAAGTACCTAAGATGACAAAAGAAACGATTTGAGGCAATATTTGATTATAATATCACGATTTAGGGCTTAAATGACCCCCTAAAAGCGTAACAAATATTTCCTTATCAAATACCCTTACACTTGAGATTTGCTTGTCCTCAAGCAAATGAGCTTTTATACTAATTAAAATACAAGCTAGGGGTCATTTAACATTAATATAAAGTAGTTACAACAAGTGATCGTTCTACTTTAATCAAAATAAGCACGGAAATTATAGACTAGCACCTCACATTAAGTGTTTGGATACTCTCATCTCTCGGGTGTTATAAGTCTATATATCACAACTGGAAATGGAAAAATATCTCTCACTATCTGTCATAGCAAATAGATTACCATAGGCCTGGGATAGGATCAAAAACCTTCACCACTTGGCGTAAGCACATAGGAAAACTATCAAAGAGGGCTTTTCAAAGGTTATAATGTTAGGTGTAGGGATATGGAAAACACGGTTTGTTGGATAAGGGATATTTAACTGGTGGCAAGTCAATTACATGTACAATGTGGCGTTGCTAAGCCAAGACTCGAGCTAACTATGAAATAAAAGAAACATAAATAAATAAAAGGAAGGGGATAGTAGTCCGTATGTTTTTTCGCTTTTCTTTTTCCAATTTTTTTTGTTTTTCCTAATTTTTTGATTTTTTTTGCATACATTCTTGCCCTACCATCCAAAATAATACATCAGGCGCTCGGTTCTCCCCTTACACTTGAACTTTTACATAATTCAAAGTAAAGACTCGAATTAAGATAATCGAAACATTTGGATTACTTTAAAACATTAACGCATATATGGGGGTAATAAATGATGTTCTTCCACATTACTCCATTACACTAGTACTTTACCCATAAGTCCCAATCGTCACAAAACAATATGTATATGATGTGACTCGACTTAGCAACCATGTAACCAATTAGACAATTAACAAAGGGTTTAAACAAATAACAATAATGCACTAAAGATGAGTGCATACAAGGTAGGCTAAGGCGATTTGGGTGTACATATGGGGTGGATTGTAAACAAATTCTTCCTTTAAGTAAAATGCTCAAAGTTAGAAACCAAAAAGATAGGCTCTGAGGGGTGTACTAGGGTATCGTGTACTAAAAATGAGTACATCGTAAAGGTGTGGGATAATTACTTGACCAATGAAGTCAATATAATTATATTACAGGCTTAAAACATGGGTTATCCTAATGCCTCTTATCATGTAGTAAATTCTAACTACACGAATGTAGTCTCACTTGTGGTCTCAGGATGCATCGTAACGCAAGTTCTAGAATCTAAATACTACAGTACACTCACAAGCACTAATAATGAATGCGTTTTCCTAACAAATCTAGAGCGAACCTCACATATTTGGGGTGGAATTTTTTAAGTGGTACGGTTTTTGTGCTAGTCATATAAACTGCGGACGGTCCCTTAAAGGAGTGGACGGTCCGTTATATATCGGGGACCGCCACTAAGATATGGGACCGCCGGCAGAAAGGTGATCTAGAACAAGTAGGCAAAAAGACATGCATAAACTAGTTCATTCATTAAGAAATAACAATGTCATTCATATGACTATTACAACATGAGTCTACATTCATAATCCCAGTCTAATCATTGATGAGACGAAAAGTGTACCCGTTTTAAGGGGTCATTTAAGCCCTAATTCGAGTTAATGTGATCAAATATTGCCCTAAATCGTTCCTTTTGTCATTTTAGGTACTTTTGAGAAGAATTCTGGAAAACATGCTAATTTGGACGTTTTTGGAGCATAAAAGTGAAGAAAACGACAAAGTCTCAAAAGAAGCTGGAAAACCTTCCTGACGGCGTCAGAGTCACAAGGTGACGTCGTCAGCCAACGTTGACAAAGGAGTAAAATCAGATTACACTAGACGCCCTATGAAGAAAACAAGATGTTTACACCTGACGGCGTCAGGTGTTAGAGGAAGTAGGCCGTCAGGTGTTAAGTTAAAGAGTGACGGCCCAGAGCACATATACAAGTGACGGCGTCAGAAGTAGATCTAGGCAATCCGAGAACCCTAATGGCGGCGAGCTGACGGCGTCAGAGCATATAAGCTGATGCCGTCAGAATGTAAAATATTTATATATACTTTTCTATTTTTAATTCATATGTGTGGAACTTTTGGTGCAACTTTGGGAAAAACCCTAAAGACGAATTTGGCTGTATTTTCAAGGGTTTTTCACCCTTGAATCCCTCATGTTCAATTGAAAATAAGTCCCCACTTAAATTAATCAATATGCCTATGTGTTGGTTAATCATATCTTATGCTTGTCTTTCAATTAACATGCTAGGCTAGATTTTTCTTGTGTTTGCTTAGATCTAATGAAACCTAACTATTAATTATTGGTTGATTGGTGTGTTATTACTTGTTTGGGTGAATGTTTCATTAATGTTAGGCTTAAGAAAACTGGCTAAACTCCTAATGGTAACCTGCTTGAACGTCTTAAGAAACATGTAACTAATGTGTACTTGGTTATTAAGGTAGTATTTAACGCATGAGCCACTGTTTACAATCCCTATGATTGTGCTTACGCATCATTGTAGGAAGAGATAAGAGCTCATAGAATTGGGGAGATATGTACGCCACCCCATGAATTGTTAAGGAATACACCCGTCATCCACGCAATTAATACACACACCAATTAACCGGTAAAAGATAGTTAGGGAGTAAGGAAATCTAAGTAAACACATTTGTCTCCATATAAGTTTTCACAACCACAATAGTTTTAGTTATTTTATTTTTTTTATTGCAATTGTAGTTTTTGGGTTAGTTGACTAGCAACTAATTCCGCCCACTCCTCCAAAACCCAAGATTTTATTTGCTTTTATAAAAATATAAAAATACAAAAATAATCCTCCTTCACCCTTAGACCTATTAGAGTAGTTTTTCTAACCTAACGAACACTATTCCCTGTGAGAGAACGATCAATCCCCCGTACTTACCATTACACTATACTACACCGACCAGGTACACTGCCTGGTGGGATTGCAAGCTTCTCAAGATCCCTTGAGAGGTAAAACCTGTTGCGTGGTCGCAATCCCACGTCATCAAGTTTTTGGCGCTGCTGCCAGGGAATAGTTATTGTTTAGGTAGAATTTTTATTTTATTAGGTCTATTCACTAGATTCCTTTCTAATGAGATTTTTATTTTATTTTTCTAGAATCTTCTGTAGTCTATCTTTTTCTTTGTGTCTTTGTTCGTAAAAACCTTTCCATCGACTACTCTGGGGCTCCGTTTGCAATTATCGCCGCCAGAACGTGAACCCCACAAAATCCAGACACTAGAAGTTTCACCAGAGAAGAAATATCAGATCCTACACCCAAGTTGGATTTTTCACACATGCCGAGGATGAAATGATGAACTGGAATCCTTGGCATGTTGACTTATAGTGAGTATGCGGGTTGAAGAGACGCAAGTGCATCAAAAACTTTTTGAAAAATCACCTTGGGAGGCTCCATCCCCAAAAAAAACCCTCCAATCCGTCATTTTTAGCGAAACTATGTGGCGATATGAGCCTTCCA
>LBNU01002350.1:17494-29392 GCA_014162995.1 Artemisia annua
TAATGATTATGTTTTCAACATAATCTATTTAAATTATTAATGAATGTTTCTTGTGCATTCTTGTTAGTTCTCTTGTACTATATGTATTACATGCATCATATATATATATATATATTGCTTGTGCTCTAAATATTTTTCTTGCAAGCATTCCATATCTCCATTTCTCTTATGACCTCAAAACGAGGGGGAGTATACGTCAAGAGGGAGCTCAACGCTCATCGGGATAACCTTTTTGATGCTAACAAAAAGGGGGAGAAATGATATAAACTCACTAAATACTTGTATATATCTTAATCTTTGTTTTAATGAGTTTAGATTTTGTAATCATCAAAAAGGGGGAGATTGTTGATATAAATAATGCGTAAAAACGTTATTGATATTTTCGATATCTCTATGTTTTGACGATCACAAAATGTAGAAACATTAAGCGTAAAATTATTTCGTAAACAAGTATTTAGTTACAAATATCATATTATCCAACTATATCACTTAAGGTATGAATAAACAAATGTCTAATACATTTTATGATCAAAGGGATTTTTATTTAAACATTACGAAGTTTATAAAATTATATAAACATCTTATATATCTTTGAAAAACATTTTTGGTAATAAAGGAAAATGTTTAATTCATAACAAATATATGAATTCAAAATTTTAACCAAAATCAGTTAGTTTTTCACCAAATAAACTTTCCCCAGTAAAAGACAAAGTTTCAGTCCGTTACAGGAGGGCGGCCCCCTTAATTTTAAGGGGGCCGGCCACCAATTAAGGGGGCCGGCACGCTCCTGTTATCAGAAACTTTTGCCTATAAATACCTGCTCAAACCTGGTATTTTTCCTCACTTTTGCACGAATATTTTCATTCCAAATCCTTTCTAAACGTCCTTCTAAATCCTTTGATCATAAGATTATAAGTCTTTGTTCAAGTGATTCAATCCTTTCTCATCCAAAGTGCAAGAGAAGAATACTCCCTCAATATATACTCAAGAAGTATTGTAGATTGTGTACATCATTTGTAAAGTTGTGTAGCTCTTGTGGTAAGTAGATCTAGGTGGATAGAAGTTGTGTTGTGAAGAGATAGTAGTGAAGTAGTGAAGTAGTAGTGTTGTCTAGAAGTTGTGACTAGTTGTGTGAAGTTGTGAGATTGGTTCTAGCTACCATTAGAACTCGACATTTTGCTTGGTGTCGCTAAACGGTGTAAGCAAAGGTGTGTAAGGTTTCTCCGCCAAAAGAGAGTTTGTTGACATAGTGAAGAAAACTCTCGAGTAGGTGACTCGGGGAGTGGAGTAGGGCGAAGAGGAGCTTCGTAGCCGAACCACTATAAATCCTTGTGTTGTGGTTTGATCTTTCTAACTCTATCTTTTCATTACAATTATATTCACTCTATATTTGCTTAGTTAATTAGATATAATTGTTCATATAGTGCAAGTGTTGATTTCACATAAAATAGAATCGAAGTGTTTTTAAAAAGCAAACCTTTTATAAATTAAAAAGACGTAAAACTATTCAACCCCCCCCCCCTTCTAGTTTTCCACACTTACTATGAGATAGAAATGGCCGACGGAAACTTAGTTAGTACTAACACCATCCTTAAAGATTGTACCTTAACCTTACTTAACCACCCCTTTGAGATTGATCTCATACCCATGAGACTCGGTAGTTTTGACATTGTTGTGGGAATGGATTGGTTGTCCAAGAATCAAGCAAAGATTCTTTGTGACGAGAAAATCATCCATGTACCTATCAACGGTGAGACTTTAACTATCCGAGGAGATCAAAGTAAAACTAGACTTAACTTCATTTCATGTATCAAAACGGAACGATACATGTCACGAGGTTGTCAAGTCTTCGTGGTTCAAGTAACGGAGACTAAGCCAGATGAAAAACGACTGGAGGAGATCCCTGTAGTCAGGGAATACCCAGAAGTTTTTCCTAAGGATTTACCTGGCTTACCTCCCATTCGTCAAATAGAATTTCAAATCGATTTAGTCCCCGGAGCGGCACCTATAGCCCAAGCCCCCTATAGGTTAGCCCCTTCAGAGATGAAGGAACTCTCTGAACAACTCTAGGAATTAACCGATCGAGGATTTATACGCCCTAGTACATCACCCTGGGGAGCTCCTGTCCTATTCGTAAAGAAGAAAGACGGATCTATGAGGATGTGTATCGATTATCATGGATTAAACAAACTTACTATCAAAAATCGATACCCATTACCCAGGATTGATGATTTATTTGATCAACTCCAAGGTTCAAGTGCATATTCGAAGATCGACTTACGATCAGGTTATCATCAACTGAGAGTGAGGGAAGAGGATATCTCTAAAACCGCTTTCAGAACGAGATATGGACACTATGAATTTCAAGTTATGCCAATTGGTTTGACAAACGCACCAGTGGTTTTCATGGATCTCATGAACCGGGTGTGTAAACCATACTTGGATAAATTTGTTATAGTGTTCATAGATGATATCCTTATCTATTCACGTAACGAGGAAGAGCACGCAAAATACTTGAGAATAATCCTAGAACTACTTAAGACAGAGAAGCTTTATGCAAAGTTCTCTAAGTGTGAATTCTGGATTAGTGTTGTGCAATTTCTCGGACACATGATAGATAAACAAGGACTTCGTGTCGATCCAGCAAAAATCAAAGTCGTTAAGGATTGGCCACATCCTACGAATCCTACAGAGATACGACAATTCTTAGGACTTGCGGGCTACTATCGAAGGTTTATTGAGAGATTTTCAAAAATAGCAAAACCTTTGACAGAGCTAACCCAGAAAAACAGGAAGTTTAACTGGGGAAAAGATCAATAGATAGCTTTCCAACTTTTGAAGAGAAAGTTGTGTGAAGCTCCGATCTTAGCATTACCCGAAGGAAACGATGATTTTGTCGTTTACTGTGATGCTTCGCGTAGAGGTCTTGGAGCTGTATCGATGCAACGGGATAAAGTAATCGCATATGCATCACGACAACTCAAGACACATGAGGAAAACTATACTACACATGATCTAGAATTAGGAGCAGTAGTGTTCGCTCTAAGAATATAGAGACATTATCTGTATTGCACTAAGTGTACGGTTTTCACCGATCACAAAAGCCTACAGCATATTCTTAATCAGAAAGAGTTGAACATGAGACAACGTCGATGGATAGAACTGCTCGTTGATTATGATTGTGAGATTCGTTATCATCCTGGCAAAGCTAACGTAGTAGTAGATGCTTTGAGCCGAAAGGAACAAATCAAACCACTTAGAGTTAGGTCGTTAGTTATGACTCTTCATTCGAATCTACCTTCTCAAATACTCAAAGCCCAGAATGAAGCCCTCGAAAGGAAAGATCGTAAACTTGAGAATTTACGAGGGATGGATAAGGCTTTTGGGATACGTTCAGACGGAACTCGTTGTATTAAGGGTCGGAGATGGTTACCTTATCATGGTAACTTAAGGAACGTAATAATGCACGAGTCTCATAAATCTAAGTACTCCATATACCCAGGTTCTGACAAGATGTATCAGGATCTGAAGAAACACTATTGGTGGCCCGACATGAAGGCATCCATTGCTAGATATGTGGGCAGGTGTTTAACATGTTCTAGAGTAAAGGCTGAATGTCAAAATTCATCCGGCTTATTGGAACAGCCTGAGATTCCCATTTGGAAGTGGGAAAGAATTATGATGGATTTTATCACAAAACTACCTAGAACATCTAACGGGCATGACACTATTTGGGTAATAGTTGATCGCCTTACAAAATCAGCTCACTTCATTCCTATATAAGAAACGGATGATATGGAAACCCTTGCTAGGTTGTACCTCAAGGAAATAGTTCCCGACATGGAGTGCCAATATCTATCATATCGGATCGTGATTCTCGTTTCACGTCAAGATTTTGGCAATCTATGCAAAAAGCCTTAGGTACTCAGATAGACATGAGTACGACATATCATCCGCAAACCGACAGCCAAAGTGAAAGAACTATCCAAACACTAGAGGATATGCTTCGAGCGTGTGTGATAGATTTTGGAAAAGGATGGGATAAACACTTACCGTTGGTAGAATTCTCGTATAACAATAGTTATCACGCTAGTATTAAGGCAGCACCGTATGAAGCACTTTATGGGAGAAAGTGCAGATCCCCTGTCTGCTGGGCCGAAGTTGGAGAAGTACAACTTACGGGTCCAGAGATAATCCATGAGACAAATGAGAAAATAGTTCAAATCCGACAACGCTTACAAGCCGCTAGGGATCGGCAAAAGAGTTACGCCGATATAAGACGTAAGCCTTTAGAATTTCAAGTCGGAGATAAGGTTATGTTGAAAGTTTCACCTAGGAAAGGTGTCTTTCGTCTCGGAAAGCAAGGAAAGCTTAGTCCGAGATACATTGGACCATTTAAGGTTTTAGAACGAATTGGTCCAGTGGCATACCGACTTGAATTGCCGGAAGAACTAAGTAATATACACGACACATTTCACGTCTCAAATCTTAAGAAATGTTTATCGGATGAATCACTAGTCGTCCCTATAAAAGAGCTTCAATTGGACGATAAGCTCAATTTCACTGAAGAACCAGTGGAAATTATGGACCGAGAGGTCAAAAATCTAAAACACCACCGGATTCCTATCGTTAAGGTACGCTGGGACTCCCAAAGAAGACCAGAGTATACTTGGGAACGAGAGGATCAAATCCGTGCTAAATATCCCCATCTATTCTCACCCCAACCCACTAACACTAGTTAAATCTCGGGACGAGAGTTTCTTTTAGGATGGGAGACTGTAACAACCTACTAACTTCCCCCTTAGGTTAGAAATGCCTTACTAACTTAACTTAGGCCCTCACTAAGCACAATCTAGTTTAGAAATGCCTTTAGGATTTTCCTGAGCCAAATTTTTGCTTTATTATATCTTATTAACCTAACTAACCCTTAGACAAGCTCACGTATCTACTAAAGCCAACCAACACTATGTTTACTTAATGTAAACATCCCGGTATGTCAAGTCAAGGTTATAAACATATTTTCACTAAGAAAACTATCACTTTAGTACACTATGCTTATCTGAAAACCCTAACTGCACCTATGTGTTTACGGTTATCTTTAAAACCCTAATTTCCTATCTGAATTAGCTTGAAAGTGTTTAAAGCTTAGGTATAAGTTACAATAGCTACCCTAGGAGATATTAGACTCCCTAGACCATAGTACAACCCCCTAGAACTTAGGTACAAGTCTTATATGCATAAAACCTTAAATAGGTTATAACTTCCCGGAAACTAGGTTTAACTTTCTCAAATCTTTACCATAAGCTACCATCACATAGTATAATCCCCCTAGGACTTAGAATTAGTCATTAGACACTCATAGGACACCAAATTAGGCACTAAACCCTAGGCTAAACCTAAAACTCTCACTCGACAAAACTAGGTTAAAACTATACCTAAAACCTTAAAACTAGCTACTATACTATTCCTAAAGTACCAAGCAAGCAACCTAGAACCTATATATAACTAAGCAAGCACCCTAGCACCTCCAAGCACCCAAGCAAGGAGGTTCATCACCTCCTTGTCACCTTCTTCTCCAAACCACCTCCTTCGACTCACCATGGCCACAACCGGCCTACTAGCGCCCCCTAGCTACTCCCTAGCTTCTCCTTATCACCACTAGACCCTCCACAACCACTCCTAGCCTTGCTTACTCCCCCCTCCTCTACACGACACCTTGCAACCTCTTCCTTGCTCGCTACTCCTTACGCAAGTATAAATACCCCTCCATTCTCCTTCATTTCTCTTCACACCTTTCTCTCCTCTCTATCTTAAATCTTTCTGAAGTCTAAGACCCTTAGAAGCCCTTGAGAATGAGTAGCGAAGCCTTGGTAGTATCGAGTTGTGGTTTGAGTCGAAAGAAACCCTAGAAACCCTTTTAGCCTCGTTAACCCTAGTACGACCTAGGTAGGCTTTAGTTTACATTCTAGTAGTCTTAGAATAGACCTAGGATACTTAGGATAAGCCTTAGAGACCATAGAATAGCCTTAAACCTACTTGCTTGCATGTTTTCTCTCGTAACCCTAGTTATAAGTCGAGTTGCATGTTTATGTGCTACGTAGCTTATTTACATGATATAATCTAAATTATGTGGCTTATTTGAACTTATATGAGTTAGCTATAAGCTTAGAAACTAGGTTGCCATGCTAAAATATGAATTACATGCATTTAGGACTAGTTTTGCAAAATATTACATGCATAGGGGTATATATTGTAAATTCCTGAAACTATAAAGTCTAGGGACTGTTTTTGACATTTCCTAGAAGTTATTAGTGTAAGGACTCATTTTGCAAATTATTAAAACCTTAGGATAAATATTAAAACTAGTATTAAACTAAAAAGGACTAATATTGCAAATATTATAAACATAAGGGTAAAAAGAGTAAATAATGAAAGTTAGTATAGTTTAGGGACCATTCTTGCCATTTCTCTAAAGTATATAAATATAGGGACTAAATATGCAAAAGTTAGAAAGTTATATGCTTAATTGCTATATATTTATAAGTATAGGGAAGAAAATGTAAATATATAAACTTAAAGAGTAAAAATGGACTATTTTCATATAAATACAAAACCTATTTAAGTTAGAAACCTAACACAATACTAGGGACCTTTATGCGAGGAGTACTATGTGGATATTTCGTTTTGACGAGTTTGTTGGGTTTACGATTTAAAGTGCCCTGGCTCCTCAAACGATTATTGCATATACTTCTGAGTTATGATGGCCCGAATAGTGTTATGTTATAACTAAACCCTAATAACAACATAATTCAATAGTAGGGAGCTTCGTGTGATGAGTATTAACTTCTGAATTTTGATGGCCCGAACAGTATTATGTTGATAACATAATACAATAGTAGGGAGCTTTATGTGAGGAGTCATGTACTTCTGAATAACGATGGCCCGAACGGTGTTATGTTATATATAAAAACCCTAAGAATAATTAGTTAAGAAAACCTAGACTAAGACTTGACATACACACAACTACACCAACCCAGGATACGTGAGTGAGTTGTCTAAACCCCTACTTTAATTAACATAAGACCCAGGTGAGTTTTCATAGCCTCACACTTTTTAAACGCTTTCTAAATGCTTTACAAACCCTGTGAGGGGGATACATGCTTTAAACCGAATACAAGTCTTTTTCTTTGGTTGTTGCACGAGTAAACTAACTGCCACCACTACATAACCAAAATTCATGACTCTAATCGTTTGGGATATTTTACCCACGCGAACTCGAGTATAGTTGATAGATCTATTGGAGTTTGACAACTCCCGTTGGTATTAACACCTCACTTGGTGGTACCAATAAGTACTATACTTGAACCCACTGAAGGATTAACTTTGGCAAGTTATCCCTCCCATCCCCTCATGTTGGGTCTGCAGCCCACATGACCCGGATTGTTAACGTGTGGTTCATGAGCTTAGTGCAGTATACCTTCTATCACTAAACTTTTCCACACATAGGGTTTAAGCTGAACCCTGTGGAACTTTTATTTACTAACTTTCTATTTAAACCTATGACTCTCACTCAACATACGTGTTGACTTTTAAGCATGTTATCCTAGGTAATTAGGCACTATAGGAACCCTGGCACGGAGAGGCACTGGACATGAGAATGTCCAGTATAGTTATCATTCATTAGTTTTGTGTCTAAACCCGTATCTTAGGGACCTCTCTTTTGGTAAAAGTATATCTTTTACTGTAAAAACTCTGATGAATAAATGAATGATAACAACTTTTTCAAAAATGTCTCTTTTCGAGTCGTTTTCTATATCTTGTCTTTGTTTCCATGAAGTAATACCCCAAACACTTAATCTGCTGCAAACAGTGAAAAATGGGGGTGTTACATATTGATACACTGTTAACATTTTGGTTGTCATGAGTGTAGAACCGTAAGGGGGTGAATATGGTATCTTAGGCTTTTTGAACGTTTAAAAACTTTTAAGCCTCGAAGAAGAACCAAGTGGTTGTACTAGAATCCAACAACCACAAACACAACTAAAGTATATAAAGCGAGTAAAGTACACAAAGATATATACTGGTTCAGGATGGGGGTTTATACCATCCGTACGTCCAGTTGCGAATCCACGACACAATACTATTCACTAGTATAATCCTTTCGGTGGACTACAAATCGTTACAACTTCACTCCACCGATATTCCCAAATATCGATGCTCACAAAGAAGGAGTTACTCACCAACGGTATTCCGCCCTCGGAAACCACCCAAAAGAATTTCTTGATTCGACTTCACCTAAGGGTCACCAAGACCACTACCACGACTTCCCACCGGAAGTATCAAACCCCAACTAGATCCCCAATGATCTAGGCTTGGTCACCAAGACACAAGACTTCCCTTACAAACAATTGAATGATAGAATGAATGTTTGTTCAACCAAGCCCTAAACTAACCTAGAGACTCAATTGTAATATAAACGGTATAAAAAAGAAGACCCTCGACACAATCACAATATTGGATTAAGTTCTTGAGATTCTTTCCTTGCAAGGAGATGTGTTCTTTCAAAGATGTTAGTGTGTTTAACTAAGAACACAAGATAGAATTAGAGGATAAGAAAGAAAGAATGTAGAGAGAAAGAATAATTGCAAGGGGTGAGGAATACAAGAGCCAATGGGGGTATTTATAGGCCAAGACCCAAACTTGGGAAAAATTTACCGAGCCCGGCGTGTTGCCGACGCGTCAACGCATGGGTAACGCGCCAGAGGCACTGTACAATTTTCCCAAGTGTTGGGTGTTGGTCTTGTAAATACCTACCCTTGCTAAACCCCCAATTGTACTTCACACACTAAACCTTAACATTCATCAATCTAAGGTTTACCAACTCAAATAGCCAATTTGAAAAATGTTTTGTGAAGTGTTTATTAGAAAACCAATTATCAAAGATAGAAAGAAAGAAGAGATAATTGGGTAGGGGTAGAATGGGTATTCCTCACATGGCATAAAAGAGAGAAGAGCATATGCCATGGGATATTCCTCTATAGGGAAGAGTGAGAGAGGTTGGGTTAAGAAGTAACCATGGTTAAGTTAGAAGAGTGTGTAGAGAATAAACCATGGTTAGGTTAAAGGGTATATCCAAAGGAATATTCCATCCTTGGTGTGGTTAAGAGTTAACCATGGTTGGGTGAGAAAGAGGTGTGTAGAGAACTAACCATAGTTGGGTTAGAAGTGAACCATGGTTGGGTTAAGAGAAGGATATGCTAGGGAATATTCCATTTCTTGGGGAGGAAGGTGAAATGGATGGTTGAGATGTTTTGTAGAGAAATGGATGGTTGAGATTAAGAGTGTGTAAGGAATATAAGAGATGAGTTGGATTGTGTAAGAGTGAAGAGATGTGTGTAAGGGAATATGTAAGAGTTTGGATGTGATGGGGAGCCTAGTGTGTGTAGAGAATGAGATGGTTATGAGTAGTGTGTGTAAATTTGAAAATAAAGTTGTTGGTGAAGTGATGTGTGTAAGGTTGTAAGGAATATGTAAGAGTGTAAGAGTGTGATAAGATGGGGAGCCTTGTGTGTGTAAAAGGTAGAGTATGTGAGTAGTGTGTGTATGTCTGTGTGTATATGGGGAATGTATAAAGTGAAAAGGAATATTGTAAAAGAGAATATTGTGTGGGAGTTTGTGAGATAAAGATGTAAAGGTGTAAGAGGTGTAAGGGAATATTTAGATGATGGTGGGGATAAGATTTGATTATGTAAAATGTAATTAAGAGGAGATTAAGAAATAATCCAATTGTCATTAAGAAAGAAAAAGGTTTAGACAATTGTGATTATAAGTTGAGAAAATCAAAGGTTACTTATAATCACAAATAACTCAACGTCGAGAATCCATAATCTCATAACTCGTGACTTTCCACGACTCGACGTTCTCAACTAACACCTTGGTACAAACAAGCCAAGTGCTTTGCCTTGATGTAAAGCATATCCCATGCAGGAAAGGATGCGTTTACGCAAAGTGACCTTTGACTTAGTTTGACCAATAAGGGAGTAAACCCGTTACGTGATTAGAGAAGATGTAAGCACGGGCTATGAGCATATGGATGCTTTCACTTGATATTACGTGAAATATATAAGCTCCCTAGGTTTAGAAAAGCCTTAGCTAGAGGCGAGAGTTAGAAATCATGTGTAGCAACTCATAAATTTTCATACGGCAAAATGACTATTTTGTCCTTTGATTTTGACTTTTGAATATTAGTCTTTTACTGTAATGTAAAAGCAACTATTATAACCGGTAGTTAACCAGTAAAATTTTCCAAGTTAAATAATTCAATCTACTTTGAATTATTACTCTCTGAACATTTTCGTTCACCTTTGTCTATTTAACAAGACGATATCTCGCAAAATGTAAAAATCGTATACAACGCGTACCGACACAACAATAAACTCATCTAGCAAATTGATTTGATTTTTTTTTTTAAATCATATAATATTACTTTTAATATTTAAATTACTTTTATAAGTAATCACGCAAGTTTAATCGTTTAAACTTTCCTTGTGACCAACCCAAGGCTATGAAGAGTATGTGTTCAAAATACTCAAAATTCATCAATAGTCATATTTTATATGAACTATTGCCATTTTGTCATTTTTACGTAAACATTTTACTCCTTACCTAATATGCGTACTCAAACCTACGATATTAGGTTTTACCAATGTTTACGCTCTCCGTTAAACTTATCACACATCTAATATACTTAGTTTGAGTATATTGATAAGTTTTAACATTTTTATAAGTATTACATTTTTACGTTGCTCGATTTTAAGTCCCGTGACTTAAGGGCTTAACATTAGTAATTACCGGGATCAAACTATACTCTAAATACCAAACCTTATCAATATAACATTAGATAACCATTAATTAACCACCTCATATGCCGCCTATGCCACGTTTTGTTCCTTTTAATCTCACACACGTCTCAGCTAGGTGATTTAGAGTACACATGTTTCATTCCTTTAGTACCAAGTCTTTCACTTTTAAGAAATAAAACTAATTTACTCACAATCACTCAAGATAAAGTCATCAAATTTTCTCTTCCAACTTTTTTGTTGCCGTGAGCTCATAAATCACCATCAACATCATCGAGTTTAATTCAAGTTACAAGTTACATTAAAAAGATGAAGGTGTTGATGATCTCTACCTAGTTCTTAGGTTTGTTTGGTGATTCCATGGATGAAATAGAAGACATACAAGGTGTTAAGGGGCTGAAATATAAGAGTATTACTTTGGTGATTTCAAGCTTACAACAAGAGTTATACAAGACGAAAGGCTGAGTTGGAAGACCAAGCACAAGGTTTCTATGGTTATAGCAAGTTGGTTTAAAGATTGGAAGGCTAAGTTGGTGATTAGAAGACTTAGGATAGTGGTCCTTAATTTCTAGTGACTTTTCATCCAAGAAAGTTGTAAGACTACACTTAGATTTCATGTTTTTCCTTTCCTTTTGATATGTCATGTACCTTGTACATATTTTATATGTAATTTGACATGATATGATGTTGTACATAGAGAAAAACATGAGTTAGACTTGCAGAAACACTTTTGAATCGACTAGTTAGTAACTAGTGAATTGGTTAAGACTTGACATGAAATCATGAACCTTGGACTTAGACAACTTAAGAAACATGTAGAGGATATTAAAACATGATTTTGAGCTTTTTAATCATGTTAAATGAGCTTGTGGTTAAAAAGTTATACTAAAGTAGAGATTAGTAGAAGAAATTTGGTGCCGAAACAGCTAGTCTTCTGATCTGATTCATAAATCGCGATTTCGACCCTTTTCTGGTCCGAATCGTCGAAAGTGTAAAACATGAAAGTTGCTCAAAATGACTTTTTATACAAAAACTCAGG
>LBNU01002350.1:29520-55385 GCA_014162995.1 Artemisia annua
ACTAAACTCTATGAACTCACCAACCTCGTGTTGACACTTTTAGCATGTTTATTCTCAGGTATGAAAGGAATTAGCTGGCATGTGAAGGCGCACGGAAAACAATTTGAAGACAATGCTTATATTATCATTCGAAAAACTTTACAACTTTAATGTTGTACATTTTGTAAACTTGTGGGACCTCTTTGTAAACTCTGATATTTTAATCGAATGATAATTTATTTCAAAACGTCTCATTTATAGTCGTTTTCTGTAACTTGAACTGTGAACTATGAAGTAATACCCCAGTGACACAATCTTCCGCTGCGACAATTTTGGGGGTGTTACATCATGAGTTGGCGTTTTTCCGAAAACAGGTATTTTAAAAATAGGATCTCTCTAATCCCGAAACTCATTTCGAGTGTTCTCAATTAAGCACATAACATATTCATACCTGAATTGAAAGATCCACATTTTTCGGGTAAGGGGAAAGCCGACTTTCAAAATTCGTCCCGACATTCATAGAACCCTGGCTCGTCGCCCACGCATTGACGCGTGGTCAATGCGTCGATGTGGATATCGGCGAATTTTGGCTAACATTTGTTATTTTATGTGTTTCGAAGGTTTATTTTTCATCATTAAAACATTAGGAGATCTCATCAAAGTTGCCTCAACAATGAGCTTAGTGCAATAATAACTGTTTTGTTTTCAACTATGAGTGTGAGTCTATAATCAGACTATGAATATTGTGTTCAACAACTGAATTCACCAACCTTTGTGTTGTCTGTTTTAAGCATGTATCTCAGGTCCATAATGATCGAGGCTTGCACGGAGGAGCACAGATACTCAAGAAGGCTATAAAAATTTATTATCATTCGAAGACTCATTTAATGTAATTTGTAAACCGTGAAACTACTGGGACCTCATTTTGTAAACTCTGACATTTATACAATTCGAATGATAAATCTTTTAAAACGACTCAATTAGAGTTCGTTTTCTATTGTTATAACTGTTGTGCCGTCGAGTAACACCCAGTTTGAATTCCGCTGCATAGTCGAAATTGGGGGTGTTACAGATTGGTATCAAAGATATAGTTATAGAGAAACGGGTCTAATTGAGACCTAAAATATAACCACTTTTTCACAAAAAACATTTTATAGCCTTACGCTCTTTGTGCCTTCCATCCTCCAAAAAATTATGTGACTTTTAGGCATGTTATGCTACACGAACATACTAGTATATTGATATATACACACTTGACATACTTTCGATCATTCTATATAAACGATGTACTAAACATATCTGTTTATGCCTATTCCAAGGCATTACGGCACAACCATATTTTCCCGATCATGTATATACTCGAGAATTTTAGGATTACATAACTTCCTCCAAGACATTTGTAACTGATTACAATGGTCTTTCCTATTTCCCAGACATTGTAATTTATACAATGGTCTCATTTTTTTAAGACACTATAAGTCCTACAGTAGTCTCTGTTACATCCTCAGACACTGTAATCATACAGTAGTCTCTATTACATCCTTAGACACTGTAAGTCCTACAGTGGTCTCTATTACATCCCTAGACACTGTAAGTCCTACAGTGGTCTCTATTACATCCCCAGACACTGTAAGTTCTACAGTGATCTCTATTACATCCTTAGACACTGTATGTCATACAGTGGTCTCTATTATAACCTCGGACACTGTAAGTCCTGCAGTGGTCTCAATTACATCCCAAGACACTGTAAATGAAATAGTGGACTCATTTATTTCTCAAGACATTGTGAAGTTACACAATGATCTCTCTGTCATTTCTCGGACATCGCGAGTTACACAATAGTCTAATTTACTTCCCAGACATTGTGAGTTGCACAATCGTCTCTCCTATTTTTTGACATTGTAAGTTATACAATGGTCTCTAAAACTATTTCATCACCTTATACAATATCATTTCATATGATATCAAAACCTGTCACAGTTTTGTTATATGGAATTATATATGAATCTTAGTATTACAAGTCTTGTATGGGCGGGACTTGTAATAGGAGGATTGATATGATAATTGATATGTTAACTAGCTTATAAAGATTCTTATCCTATTTACGTTAACCGTGTACTCACCAACTATTTTGAACACTATGTCAATTTCCCCCGATTATCTTACTCCCTGTCTTCGAAGATGATTATGAATATTCATTCAGTACTTCTGGAACACCAGTATAATCTCGTAATACACTACCTTGTAACTCACCAGCTAAGTATGAATGTTGTGTCGGGAATTCTTAAGTAGGATGATTTATAATGTCCTTATTTGAATAGATTGGGACGCCTTTTCATTTAAATAAAGAAATTGTAAATCACCGAACCATAAGTTTATATTCCTTTATTTACATTGTTTGGGACACCTCTCTATGTAAATAAAGAATTATAAATAAGTGGGCTTATTTGTATCTGAAATGACATAAGTATGAACTCGAACCCAATAATTACTAGAATTCGTTAAAATAATCTATAGACACGATAGTGTCTTACCACTCAACAAAAATCTTAAGACCTTATTTATACTACTCGATCTCACTCTAGAAAGTTTCATATATAAGATAATCAAAACTACTATCTTGGGATAGTCATCAATTCTTCTCTTTATTCTTCTGACCTGTTTAGGTCCTAAGAATATCATTCCGTCATAAACCTTTAAAATCTCCTTAAGATATTAACAAACTTGACATCTACACCCAATAATAATGGTAGGAGAACACTACATTCTTCTATTCATCAACATGCCACATCATTATCTGAACTCATTATAAGATTTCATGGATGATAGAGAAATACCAGAACAAGAAAAGTTAGTATGGAAAATTTCACGGTATCATGTTTCTTTCAAACTCTAGTTGACTTAAATATTGTACGATACATCTCTATCCCGAAACTACCCAAAACGTTTCCTAGATTCCTCACCACCAAATAACACACACAGAATTCTGGGATGGGATTCCCTTTAAGGGGTAGGTACTGTAATAATTCGCTTTTTTTGGTTACTATTCATTTTTACTATTCACTTTCACTATTCACTCCCAAAAATTTTATTCTACATTCTTATAAGTTAACCTATTTTCATGATAACCCGAAAGTTTGACACTCGTCGAATCATTTTTGCAAATTTCACGAAACCGTGTCTTAATTTTTCATTTAGGGTTAAACGACATTTAGGCATCCCGATATGTCCATACAACATTTCAAACAAGAGAAATATGTGTTTTTCACATCTTACGATATTTTCAAGAGTTTTGAAATTTTACATTTTCCAGTTTTGCGTTTTACGCGTTTTAAGACTACAGTTTTAGGTTTTCACGACAATTAAGCACCCCGATATAACTTATCACTCATTTATATGCTAAGATAGGTTATATTAATTAGTTTAATCATTTTTATAAGTTTCATATTTTTAGGATACCCGGTTTTAAGTTTCATGACTTTACAACTTACTGTAAGCTGTTACCAGGACTAAACGACCTCCGTAAAACAAGATAATACCAAAACTAAGTACCTAGTAACCCTAACCATCATATGAACTTGTATAGGGGTGATTCACCATGCCATGTGCCTAAGTGATAAGTCTTGAGCCTTTAGAAATGATACAAGTGTTAAGTCTTACAAGTTAAGCTTCCAAAAATATCATAAATCTTCATTTTGTAACCTCCTTTGACTAACTTACCTATATATCTTCATACAAGACAAAGAACACATTCATCTTCACTTCTCCTCCCCTCCATAACTGAACCACCATACACCATCATGATCCTTTGATTTTCTAGTTACAAGTTTCACTTCATTGTTGAAGCCTTTAAAGATCTATACATGATTCAAGAGTTTGTTTCATTTCTTTGGTTGAATTAGGAGCTACACAAGGGTGCTAGGGCTGAGTTAAAAAGATTATTATAAGGGCTAGCTAAGGTTTTAATCAAGTGGTTAAAATATTTGGAAACTAGGGTTAAAGTATTGGAAGCTAGAGCTTTGGTTGAAACTTTAGGTTTAGTGGTCCTTGATCTTGTTTTCTTGTCATTCTTCACAAGTTTTGTAACAAAACCCTATACCTCTCAATTTGATTTCTGTAAATACTTGTACTTTATGTATTTAACATGTTTTGTATGCTTATTATATGTAATTATGCTTGGTAAATCAGACTAAAACACTAGAAACATCGTAAGGACTATGTTTGCAAAACAGAAACTGGACAGGAGGGTATAAATGGAATTTTTGGGAAAAATCCGTGGAGTGAGAAGCTTAGGTGAAAACATATGGAGTTAGATCAAAGTCTTATGGTCGTTTCTCCGGGAGGCTCGTGCCATAACTCATCACGATGAATAAACTAGAGTCAAAACGGCAAAACATGTCATAATTTGAGTAACAGTTTCCAAACGGGTAAAACTCATAAAAGTTGCATAGAACTACCTGTTGGTCAAAGCATAAAAGTTGTATATAACATCCTAAATTTAACGTGGCCAAAAACCAGACGTAAAAAGAAGTCGTATAGAGCAACTTATGGCCATTTCCGTGAGACCATAAGTTGCTGAAGCAAACAACATGTTTATTTAAGGGCAAGTTAGTAATTTCACATTAGCTAGGTTACTTTAGAGACCGTGGGAGATACAAATCTCTAAAGTTTATATAAAACCCTTTCCTACGACATAAGAACCAAGTCATAACCCTTTACGGTTTAGAAATAACGTATAGATTAAGACGGGAAAACATAAACTAAAAACTCTAACCATGACGTTTAGTATTACTTGACCACTTTTACTTAAAAACCGACATGGTAGGACCTACTATCAGAAAAATGATCTCGTTTACTCTTTCTTATAACCATTGGTCTCGGGATTACAAATTCGGACACTTAGACTAATAAAAACGACATAGAACTCGATTACCGAATAACTTGTAAATTAGAAACCGTAACTAGTTTTAAAGTGTCGAAACTAACTCTAAACACTTGTTTCACTTTACAAACATTAAGTAAACAAGCATAATTAATGTAATAACTATATAAAGCATGTTTATATATTTACGATGTTACTTTAGAACCTAAGACGCGACATATACTCCTCTTTTCATTCAGGTTGCTCGTAGGACTTTCTCAGCACATTTGTTATTTTATTTGCACCTCGCTTGCCACTATCCTCACGGTGAGTTCATAGCCTCACTTTCTATTACTTAATTGTTTTACATACCCTTGGGGGGATACATGCTATTTTTAAAATGAACACATTGCTTTGAAACTGTACGTTATATATGAATGTTTTATTGGCACTAAGTAACCGATTGCCATGTTCGAAGTCCCTATATCATGAACCATTAATCACGAGAGAGTGAACGCGAATAATGTGGATAGATCTATCGGGATTGACGAATCCCGTTTGTTTGACCAAGACCTGGCAAACAAATGCACTCTATTTGAGAACTCTAGGTATAACGGCAAATTACCTACTAGGGCCACTATTGCTATTATATCTATTTCTATTGATACACTGTTAACATTTTGGTTGTCATGAGCTTAGTGCAATAATAACTGTTTTGTTTTCAACTATGAGTGTTGGTCTATAGCTCACACTACGAATATTGTGTTCAACAACTTAACTACAAACTCTATGAATTCACCAACCTTTGTGTTGACTGTTTTAAGCATGTATCTCAGGTCCATAATGATCGAGGCTGGCACGGAGGAGCACAGATACTCAAGAAGGCAATAAAATTTTATTATCATTCGAAGACTCATTTAATGTAATTTGTAAACCGTGAAACTACTGGGACCTCATTTTGTAAACTCTGAAACTTATACAATTCAAATGATAAATCTTTTAAAACGACTCAAATAGAGTTCGTTTTCTATTGTTATAACTGTTGTGTCGTCGAGTAACACCCAGTTTGAATTCCGTTGCATAGTCGAAATCGGGGGGTGTTACAACATTTGTGGAAAAACATTCTGGGAGATTAGAGATGCGTTTTTATAAGGATTACTTAAACAATTTTACATTAAAATGATGATTTTTTGTTAAACATATTTGTTCTTGATAATCTCGCAAGTTTTTCCTTTCGTAAGATTAGGGTTTCAACCTTGAAAGACTTAGGTTGCCAGCTTTCACAAGATTAGGGTTTTTTCTACGAGACTCAGCGTTACGAGACCTCAGTTACAAAACTTGTTCTCTAGTTCATTTTTCAAGGCTGTCATAATTTTTGTTACGAAGCTTTAGTTAAGAGACTTACCTTACGAAACTTTATATTAGGGTTTTGTTGCGAAACTTATCACCTCACTTGTCACGAGACTTGTTACCAAGGGAAAGTGTTACGAGATTCTATTCTTGCTAGATTGTTACAAAACTTTCACCTACACAATCACTTATGAGACCTCTTGAGTTTTAAATTGTTTGTTGCAAGACTTTCAAAGTTTAATTGTTACGAGACCTTGTGTTACAGAAGTTGTTACAAGACTTCCAATTGCAACATTTATCACCCTCACTTAGTTGTTATGAGACTTGGGTTGCGAGACTTGTTTTTTATTTGTTGCGAGACTTGGCATCCTGCGAGACTTTGAGTTAATATACTATCACGACTTTGTTAGTGTGCTTTGTTACGAGATTCTTAACTAACAAATCCTAAGTATCGGGATATTTGATGAGGTGCAAAATCGCATAATTAATATCTTTTAATTGAACTATTTTAAAATTAGTTTTTTAAACAAAACAACATTTATAAAACCATATGTTGTGCATAATTTAATAAAGTTTATGTTTGTTTGTCTATGTTCATTTATTTCGAGTTTTTAAGTTCGCTTATCATTCGTTTAGTGTCTTAATGAACGAAAATGAACAACTCATTTTCTTAATAAACGAACATGAACAACAAAATTAGTCCGTTTAAGCGTTCGTATCTGTTTATTTGTCTGGTTAAAAATAAATAAACGAACATAAACAAGGCTCCGTTCATGTTTATTCGGTTCGTTTACAGTCCTAATACTTGATGATAATTATACCAATTAAATACATTTAAAACTCAACCTATTCATATATTTTGCATAAAGTATTATGTAACACAAAAAAGTATTTAAGATCAAAGTTGAAAAAAATACTTAAAAAATCAAAATTGAACACTTACTTAAAAACGAATGAAGTATAATTTAAGAGCTTTCGAGAAAAATTTACTTTTTATATTTGATCTTTCACTTCTAGATGTTTACATCCTTTGTATTGCAAAAAACGAGCGGGGTAGCCCGCGCGTTGTTGCGGTAGTGCATGTAAACCCGCGTGTTGTTGCAGAGTGTTTGTATACGACAATATTGTATGAGTTGGCAGGGACTAACAGATTTTATATATGATTCATTGCCGAAATAAGGACTAACAAATGGTACATATGATTCATTATTTAAGATATAAACAATTCTTTTAAGAGTAAGAAATTTCGTTGACTAAAGACACTTTTTTATAATTGTGTTAGTGTATAACACGCAACACTATTTAACCCATTGCATCGTCCCCTATTTGGCATTCTTTAATTACACTTATTCAATATAATGGAGTATTGTTTCCACTTAATAAGAAATACACCGGAAAAGTGTGTAGCCCGTTGTTGAAGTTGTTTGCGTTGTAACCCAATTGCACATTTAGAGACCTGCAACAAAATCAATGAAAATGAAAGGAAGTGAAAACAATATCTGGTATAACAAAATAGGCCATAGATATAATCATTTTTAAAAATGCAACTTTAGTACTAAGATGACAATAGTACTAAGGGAGATTACATCTTTGTTTATACCAAAAGGTGAAACTAATAAATAAGATAAGAGATACAATCATATTTGCATTACAGGTATTGCTACATCAGTGAAACCTGAATCAAAGGGTTGCTTGACTTTCTTATCGAGAATTAGAGGATTAACATCAATGCCCATATTAGCATAAGTTCTATAAAATCTTCTATTCTGGTAGATATTTACATCAAAAAAGCCAGCTCTTGCAAAGATAGATATTGATTGCGTTCCAAATCAACATGAACAACATCAGATTAGGATATTAACCACGTGTACAGAGCATTTANGCATTCTTTAATTACACTTATTCAATATAATGGAGTATTGTTTCCACTTAATAAGAAATACACCGGAAAAGTGTGTAGCCCGTTGTTGAAGTTGTTTGCGTTGTAACCCAATTGCACATTTAGAGACCTGCAACAAAATCAATGAAAATGAAAGGAAGTGAAAACAATATCTGGTATAACAAAATAGGCCATAGATATAATCATTTTTAAAAATGCAACTTTAGTACTAAGATGACAATAGTACTAAGGGAGATTACATCTTTGTTTATACCAAAAGGTGAAACTAATAAATAAGATAAGAGATACAATCATATTTGCATTACAGATATTGCTACATCAGTCAAACCTGAATCAAAGGGTTGCTTGACTTTCTCATCGAGAATTAGAGGATTAACATCAATGCCCATATTAGCATAAGTTCTATAAAATCTTCTATTCTGGTAGATATTTACATCAAAAAAGCCAGCCCTTGCAAAGATAGATATTGATTGCGTTCCAAATCAACCTGAACAACATCAGATTAGGATATTAACCACGTGTACAGAGCATTTAGATATACATGTGTTAACGGTATGTTTTATTTCTTTTATTTTCCAAAATGTGTTATACTGAAAACATTATCATTCAAATATAGCCGAAAACACTTAACATAGTTATATAAACTTATTAGCTCGAAATTCAAACCGTACCTCAACTTGTCGCTTTCCAGGTGTTGTATTCAACGACTTGACTGCATACTGCTCCGATGTCGCCATTTTCTGACACTAAAATCTGTCACCCAAAAATAGTTTATTTAATAACAAAATTTTAATGGGTTGTTACAGCATATTTTGAAACTTAGGCCTTATATAAGGTTATTGTAATATAGTAAGAATTTGATAGTAATGAAAAAGACAGAAGTTAAATAATGTTGAGTAACTTCAAAAGTTCATCAATATGTTGAAATTTCGTTTTGATAATTTCAACCCTGTAGATAGTCGATAAACAATGTGTCCAAACTTTCCTTTACCTGCCTTGTTAACTATCCACTCACCTAAGGGACCATAAAATACATATAATCAATCTTCTGTTAAACTTATCAATAATAGTAAGTATGATCAGAGGCAATAGTTTGGTTGGATTTCATTCAGTCCACACAGTTTTATGATCACCTACGCACATTCATAAAAAAATGTGGAAAATCTTATTACCTTGAAGTTCACCGCTGCTTGATACTACATGTTCAGTCCCCATATCATGGCTCGATAAAGGACCAGCAGAACATTTTTTTTCCTTCAGATAACCAACACCAACCTGTGGCCTTGTTGAAGCATTGATATCAGACGATCCAATACCAGCCTGTGGCCTTGTTGGCAAGACACCTGTGTTGAACGATTTTTGGAAACAAAAAGAATAGTTCAGTATGAAAGCAAGCTGTAAAACTATATTTTGAAACAAATATAATGTATTAAGAAAGAAATCTCATTTACTTTGGCCTTCCACATTCATCAATCCCACACGTTTACTCTTCGTATCATGGTTCAACATAAGACCATAAGAAACTCCTTGTCCCAGTCCATGTATGACTTCGCTTCTGGTGCGAACATCATCAACAATGGGTTGTACCTGAGATGACGCAATTGTCAGTTTTGACCATGTGTTTAAAACCACACAAAAAATTAGTAAGAGTACTTGGCATTTAGAAGCATGTATGCTCCTTGTGAATATAACTTTTAGAAAGTGACTCCATAGCATAAGACTACAAATGACTAAGTATGATACTTTGCAAGTCAGTATCCGTTACCATCTCCTCGGCATTTTGAGTCCTTAACCTTAGAACAACTCAAATGATGTGAAAGATTTCAATTCCAACTTGCAATCATCATTTCAACCTGTAACAAATCAGAATTTATATCTTAGTATGTAGAAAAGTTAGTGTAGTAATAGGTAAAGTTATGACAAATATAAAACTTATTTGAACCACATGTGACATATTGCAAGCCGATTTGCATAATCGTCAAACACATGTTGTGAAATACAATTATCGCTAAACTCGAATGTTAGTTCTCACATTTCAAAATAACAGCTGAGTTAAATGTGCCTTAAAAGTTTAAAGCGTTAAAGGTCCCTAACGAATAAGGTCAAATCTTTAGGAAGGGTACACATGAGTATAAAGATTTAGTAGTGAATGCATCCTGAGTCATTCTTATTTTCAGCAATATACAAACCTCTAACTCAATTAACCTTACAACTGTAAGAATTGCAGCACCCCATCCATTATAGTTGTGGTTTCGACCAACTATTTTGGATAAGGCATTTTACCCTATTACGCCATAACTTAAGACAATCCTAATAAGCATTTCATGAATCATATAGGAAGCCTATTTGGAACACCTTTATCAATGTTTATCTATGTCTCAAGCTTATTTCAAGAACTAACGAATAGATAAGCATTGATATAAGCTGTTTCAAACACCCTTATTAGATCCCCTCTTTGTTTCACAGAGGTATTTGTGAAATTATTTTATAAAATGGTAGCTTAAACTTACAATGAATATGTGCACTAATGCTTTCAAGTCTGCAAATTTTTACACACTTAAGGTAGTAATCGGTAAAAGGTGAGGAAATGCTAAAAAAAAGGGCAGTTTGTGAAATCTTTCATGTTCAAGCCATTTAAAAAATGGTTTAAAAAATTTTGTATTTTTTTTAATTTCATTTTTTTTTCTGAAATCACAATCAAAAACCTATCTAATGGCAGGCATTTGATGTGACTAACGTAAAACAGGATAATTAAATAACTAATCGTAACCCAGATTTTTAAAGCATAACTTGTAACCTCCAAAATAGCATGTTCTAGGTCTGTATATGACAATATCTTAATCTGGAGGGAAAAAAATGCATATAATTTTTAATGTACTGTTGTGAAAAGTAGCTAAACTTGTAAACTGCTGTTAAAAAGTATACACGTTTAATATTCAATCAAAATTTATCCGATACATACCTCTGGTTTTTTAGTCAAGATCATTAATTTGATAGTAACCGTGACTGTGCCGCTCATCCGACCTAAACCACTCCCCAACCAACCCCGCCGTCTGTTCACTCGCTTGCCTCACACTCCCCCTCAACCTCTGCAGCATCTCATAAACTTTATCCCCCTTCCCGCACCAACACTAACTCGTAACAACAACCCAAACTCCCTTTCCTTCGCCATAACCCAATTCTCAATCATATACCCATCAACCTCATACGCCACATCAACCAACCCTTTCTTACAAAACCCGGCCAAAGCTGGAACATAAGACCTCAATTTCAGCGAAATCTCACATTCCTCTTTCAGTTTCTTAACTAAATCAAAAGCCATTTGTAGGTCCTCCTTAGACGCTGCTAACATAGCCATAGTTATGATAGTAGCCTCATTTAGGACAAAATCACTCTTCATTTTACTAAAAATCTCAAACCCTCTTTCTAAACCCAAGTCACTATTACAACTTGAACATAAATACAATAACTTATTATAATGCTCAGCATTCAAAGGGACATTATTTACCAAATCTTCATCATACAACCTAAGTGCTTGAAGGGTATTATTATCTTTGCTACAACGACGAAGAAGGTATAAAAGCTTACCAGAAGGGTGATTCACAGAGTGCTTTTATCTCTGACTTGTTGCTCATTTGTAACTGTGGTGCTTGTTGGTGGTTTGTCAAGTAAAGAAAACCCTATACAGGAACAAACAATGAAGTGATGCTATTATCTATTGCTGAAAACTACACAAAAAAAATACTTTATATGCACTCAAACTTCAACAAATATTTATACCATCACCAGTGTGCAAGCAGAAAGAATGAAACTACTACTTTTATAGTCGAACATAAGAAAGCCAAGTGAATTCCATTGAAGCCTTAATTATGTCCCTAATCTTTCCGTTGTATGATGTAGTAAACTGCATCCAAATAGACCACCGTTTTTTAGTCAAATCATCATTTTATGGCACATTTTATTGCTGTGTACTATTTATTGACTCTCAGAAAATGTGCCAAAGTAAAATGGTTTGAAAAATCCAAAAACTCGTTCAAACATTACAGCAAACACCTTATATACATTAACAAAAAAATTGTAAAAAAATTATGTATATACCTCTGTATAACCATCAATAATCAATCCTTGTTAAAATATAAATTCCTATCTTGCTTAACCTGTTTTGATTAAACTTTCACACGTTTCACCATTTAGCTACAATTCATATTTAATTGCAACGTCGCTTATTTTGAACTCAAAAGAGGATAGCTTGAAAAATGAATACATACCTCTGAACTTGGATCTCGTAAGGTGGACCATTCGATAGGATTGCAAATACCAGCTTTATTAGGATGTGAACCGCCTTTCTTGACCCCGCCGGAATCCTTGCTACACCCCCACCTCTGCTTCCCATCAGATATAAGACAACCCATCTTTTTTGTGGGTTTGATCGAATAACAATTGATTGATGGATGTTTGGATTTGTGTTGATGATTAAGTTCGTGTTTTTTTTTGTTGAAAATATTTTAGGTTGGTGGCTTTAATGAGATGGAGAACAAGAATCAAAGGCGCTGGAATTTTCTAGGCCATGGTAGAAAGTTGGAACAGATATAACAATCTGTTGGGAGTGATTAAACCATGAATAGTTGGAATAACAGTAGATTCCCCCATTGTTCATCACATGTTTTGTGATTAGCTAAATGGAATTATCTCTTTAATCCCATGAACAGTGGGAATAACAGTAACTCCCTTTTTTTGGCCACATATTGTGTCATTATCTATCTGTAAACCGGGTCTTAACCCACGTTTTTCAGCCCACATTCCTGCCTTTTATATATATAGGATAATGATGTAGCAATACTGCAACGTGATAATAATAAGAGTTAATTATATAAATCGTCCTTGTGGTTAAGCCATAGTTGTAGGCTTCGTCTTTAACTTTCAATAATTACATCAGTCGTCTCTGTGGTTGTCCCAATTGAGTTAACTGGTCCTTTGACCAATTTGCCGTTAGTTCTGTCTACTTGCAACGTTAGTCCCTAACAACGTCATGTGGCAACGTTATTCCGTGTAGCCAATGATCGTTTGCAACGTTATTCTTTTATACTAACGACCGTTACTAATTAACTCAAAAAATTTTTCTTAAAACAAACAAATAAAAATAAAAAATAGAAAATAAACTTTTCTTCGTGTTTTTCTAAGCGTTTTATACACGTTTTTATATACGTGTATAAAACGTTTTTAGGCACGCTTTATACACGTTTTATACATGGTTTTATACGCGGTTTTACGCACGTTTTTATACACGTTTTCAAATACTTGATAAAACGTTTTTATGCACGATTTAGACACGTTTGATACACGTTTTTATACATGGTTTTATACGCAGTTTTACACACGTTTTTATACACGCTTTTATACACGTTTTTATATACGTTTTTATACACGTCTATATACAAGTTTTTATACACGTTTTTATACATGTTTTTATACACGTTTTATACATGGTTTTATACGCGTTTTTATACACATTTTGATATACATTTTTATACACGTTTTTATACACTTTTCTATACATATTTTTATACATTGTTTTATATACGTTTTTATACATGATTTTATACGCAGTTTTATTTGCATATTTTTATACACGATTTTATACATGTCTTTATACATGTTTTATACACATTTAATACATGTTTTTATACATGTTACTATACATGGTTTTATATACATTTTTCAACACATTTTTCTGCATGATTTTACACACGTTTTATAAAACATGCATAAAAACATGTATAAAAGTGTGTATAAAAGCGTGTATAAAAATGTTTTATACACGTATATAAAAATGTGTATAGAAACGTGTGAAACCGAGTATAAAACCATATATAAAAACGTGTATAAAACGTGTCTAAAATGTGTATAAAACGTATATAAAAAGGTTTTATACACGTGTATTAAACGTGTATAAAAACGCGTAGAAAAGGTTTTTTTATAAGAATCCAAATTTTGAGTTAATTAGTAATGGTCGTTAGTATAAAGGACTAACATTGCAAATGATCGTTGGCTAAATCGACTGACGTTGCCATATGACGTCGTTAGGGACTAACGTTGCAACTGGACTTAACTAACATAACTGACAGCGAAGTGGTCAAAGGACTAGTCAACTCAATTTGGATAACCACAAGGACGATTGGTGTAATTATTGAGAGTTAAAGACGAAACCTGTAATTATGGCCTAACCACAAAGATGATATATGTAATTAACTCTAATAATAAAATAATAATGGAAGTTAAATTAAGTAGGTAAGGATGTGGTTTATTCTAAGTGTTTTACATTGAACTGGGATGAAGATATTTTAAAGTTAATTGGATAATGACGAAGATGCACCTAATATGACACGCTTTTTTTACCTGACGGCTTAAAATATTTTTTATGCTTTTTACAAAGGAAAAGTTACAAAAATACCATTTTACCAGCATACCTAAGAGTAAAAACAAATAAATAAATAAATATAAAAACAAAGAATATAAAAATACGCAAGGTGTTTTTTTTTTTTTTTTTTTTTTTTTTTTTTTTTTTTTTTAAAATCGCAAGGTTTTGCAAAATTTTGAAATGGCTTCCTTTCCTTGCAAACATGGAAGTTGTTGATACCCCTTTTCTCGTTCAGTGACTTTTTGAATCACCTAAAAATAGTTCGTATGAGAAAGTTACGGCCATAATATCATAACAACTTTTTCTCGTTTAGTCACTATGGTATTTGGGCTATAACTTTCTCATATGAACTTTTTTTTGTGTGATTTAAAAAGTCACTTGACGAGAAAAGAGAGATCTACAAATTTATATTTTAAGCTAAGCGTGAAAGCCAAATGAACAGGGAAAAATATCCAAAATTTGGCAAGGTTTAAAAAATTCTCAAGGTTTGACAAAGTTAAACCTTGCGAATTTTTGCAAATTGCTCCCTTTTCCTCGGTTTTCACGCTTAGCTCAAAAAATGAAAGTTGTATATCTCTTTTTTCTCGGTTAACGGCTTTTCGAATCACCCAAAAAGGTGTTTGTATGAGAAAGTTATGCCAGAATATCACATCAACCTTTTCTTATTTAGTTGCTATCATGCTATGGTATTTTGGTCATAACTTCCTCATATGAGTTTCTTTTTGCGTGATTCCAAAAGCTACTTGGCGAGAAAAGAGAGATCTACAAATTTCATATTTTGATCTAAGCGTGAAAACTGAAAAAAAAAAAAAGTAGAGTAATTTCCAAAAATTTGCAAGGCTTAAAAAATCGCATGATTTGACCTCGTAAAGTCAAACCTTGCGAATTTTCTCAAAGAATTCACAAACCTTGAGGATATTGTTGGTATTTCGGATTTTTCTTATAAACATTAGGTATATCGTAAAGTATGTTAGTAAATGAGTTTTTTTGTCATTTTCTCTTTTATAAAATATAGACTTTTCATTAGAATCTCATTATCTTTCAGCATAACATAACCTAACGACTTATTAATAAATGATACTCGACGTACATTTGACTCGTACTTACAAATTACAATACTTCTATATTTTATTTGTTGGATTACGTGTTAAATCTTTTATAATCACTATTTAATCTCATGCCTAATTATAATAACAATAATGTCGATCCATATTTGCTCATTAAAACCTATGACAATCAACAGAAAATATTATATAACTATATACATGTCAGATTCCACAAGAATATTTAAACATGTATGACATTGCCAAACGTGTTACCATGAGAACGACTACAACCAATTTGAATAAAAACATAAAATCTATATTAATAGTACCAACTTGAATAAAAACATAAAAACAAAACAGAAAAAAGAAAATGTTTACCTTGGCCTAATTTAAAAAAAAAAAAAAAAATGAAATTAACCAAATCACTATTGTTTTTAAGTCATTTTCATTTTATTTTGCTACTTAAATATTACTCGAAAACTGAGTTAAAATCCAATGAGAAGAAAAATTAAAATGAGAACATTGAGAAGAAATCACAAGCACACGTTTCAGATGCAACCACAAAAGTAGATGCATTTAACCTTAAAAATCTCTTTTTTATTTGAAATGTGTGAGTAGAATTTCTCCTCATTCTTCTCATTTTAGTTTTTCTTCTCACTAGATTACTTCCCCTCGAAAACTAACGTTTTTTTATTTCATTTTATTTTCTTTACTTTTATTCGGAAAGTGATAAGAACGCATTCCTAATTAGGGGTGAGCATGGTTCGGTTTGGCTCTGTTTTAGGTTAAAACCAAACCAAACCAAAACAATTCGGTTTTTGCTTTCTAGAAACCATTCGGTTTCGGCTTTATGTAGGTTCGGTTTTTCGATTTTTGGTTTCTTTTCGGTTTGCCTTTTAGGGTTTTCGGTTTCTAATTTATTTATCGAGGTATGATCTTTCCAAAGTCGAATTTGCAATGCATCATAATTAACACTTTGAAGTTTCAATTAAAAAAAATGCAATAATGACAATAAAAACTAATGACCATAAAACAAATACTAGAAAATTATTGTTTTATGTGTCATAAATTAACACAATAATAATAATAAAACTAATAAACACCAAAACTCCTAGAAAAAAAATGTTTATGTGTTTTAACCGACACCTTCAAAAATCAATCTTAATAAGAGTGTTTTAATATTATATGTATTTTTTAGGTTAGGTTTTTTTGATTTCCTTTTAATGCTCAAACCAAACAAAACCGCAAACTTCAGTTTATCAAAAAATACGAAAACAAACCATCAGTTTTCCAAACGGTTTCGGTTTCTCAGACTTTTTGGGTTTATGTTCAATTTTTCAATTTTCTACACACCCCTATTGCTAATATGACTTGCATCCAATGTAAATCTGTGTTTAATGTATTGTGTCTTTATTTGATTTTGTGGTTCATGTTTATTTGAAGGGGTTTCTTAATATTTGACCTCAAGTAATATTAAGCTAATAAATTATGTTTAATCACATGCTAAGTTATATTTATTAAATATGCATTTTTATTTTATATCAAAAAATGTACTAGTACTTAATTTTATTAAATACACTAAAAAAAATTATCAAATATAAATAAATGTAATTTTAAATTTAATAATCTCTAACTTTTACTTTTATATAAACTTTAGCACATTTTAAAGAATTCCTTATTTCACTTTTGTAATTTATTCGAGTGATCCACAAACGACAAAAAATTATTTTTTCTGCGCGTATCCCTATCTTCTCTAACTTTTACTTTTAGACATATAATTCGACATATTAGTTAAGCATGATACCAATCAAAAGCAACGATTCACATTTATTTGTTACTAGTTGCATTCCTTTTATAACGGAGTTGATTTGCACATCAAAATTTTTGATTATTTCACCATTTTGAACAACACTGTAATGCACAGAAGGTACACGGTACAACCCTTTAACACTGGTGAAATAATCAAAAAATTTGGTGTGCAAATCATCTCCCGTTTCCGTTTAATAAAGGACCACTTTTCCACATCACATGATTAGTCCCAATCATTTTCACAAGAATCATTGCTACGGAGTATAAAGTTTATAAGTTTATGAAAGGGTTAATTTTACATATAGGTAACGAACTTTCCAAAATTTTCAATGTTAGGTATTTTACTCACGAAAATACCAAGTTAGGTAACCAAACATTGTGAAACTTTCAATGTTAGGTAATATTACCTGCTACGCTTATTGAGCTCACATATGACGTCATATAAACAGTTATATCTGTATTTTCCATCTTTTCCTTCTTTCTTCCCCTCTTTATCTATAATCCCTATCAAACCCAATTAAACTCATTTACTTGATTCAACTTATAGTCATCACCAATCACCATGGCTACTGCCACCATATTAACCTCACCATAACCATTTCCATGTCCCACTGGTGTCGATGTGTGTGGTGAACTTGGTGAAAAAAATGATGGCCGGAATCATTGTTTGGTTGTAACATACTACATTAAGGAAATTTGAAGAATCTGAGAATGGGGTCAAAAAATCGAGATCAGTTTTAATTGATATAACAAATGATTCACCTATTGATGGGCTTGCAATTGCGAATTTAAAAACACCATTATCAACAGTTTCTAAGAAACGATTGGTAGTTTGCAGTAGTGAATCGATATATGAACCGGGGTTAGGTGAGGCTTTAATGAGGTTTTGATTTGATTCTTGATTTGGGATTTCTTGGTTTTTATTGTTTTTTTATATGGGTTTTTGTTAATCTCCTGTGGAAAAGCATTTGTGATTTCTTGGTTTTTGTTAAACTCCAAACACCCTTATTCTAATCAAACCTGAAAACCAAAGTCTGCTGTATGCAAAGCCTTACCAACATGGTGGTATCCTCAGCCTTGCATCATTCTATCATAGTTTCAACGTGAGATCTATTGTTCTGCCAAAAAATACCTAGCCAAATTACTTTGGTTTGAAAGATTTCATAGGTTTTAACTCGAATGCTAGAAAAGAAAAATAGATGATGGTTGTTGCAGTCGTGGTCGTGGGTGTGGGTGGAGGAAAAATATAATAATGGTGATAAGATGAGGGAGGTTGAAGATGAGGGTATTTTAGTAATTTACTCTAAAAAGAATAATAAAAAATGACTATGGTACAATGGTAACCGGTTTAGCAGGTCACCGGTTGCAAAAATTGCTCAGATTACCTAACATTGAACAAAGTTGAAAGTTTGGTTACTTAACTTGATATTTTCGAGAGTAAAATACCTAACATTGAAATTTTTGAAAAGTTCATTACCTAACAGTAGAATTAACCCTTTATGAAAGAAATGAATACATATGTTGAATACATGAAATGAAGGTGCATGTTTGATGATGAAAGGTGTAGACCCCACATGGGGATAGTGTCAAAACTGTGTTTTGCTAGTTCACACTTGATGTATTTAATACTACATTTAATGCATAATACCATACATATAATACATTTAGTGACTAGGAGAAAAGACTTCAGACGTTTACCAAAAGCTTTTCAAAAAGCTATGCAAAGACCCTTTAAACAACTTCACCGGATGCTGTTAGTGTGCTATATTCTTTTTGATTGAGAGAATAAAAGTTGAGGAGTTTTTGGTTGGTTTTATAAAGTTGAGATTGATATGGAAGGTGATATTAGTGAGGAAGATGAGTCAAAAGGTGGCATGTGGGCTTTGGAGCAGAAGATTGACCAGCCTATGGATGAAGAAGCTGGCAGACTCAAAAATATGTATAGAGAAAAGGTTACCTTTTTTGCTTTCCTACTTTTTTCTTTTTTTAGTATTCTTCAAATTTTGGGGTGATTAGGTGTGCTTATTGCTTTTTGATACAACATATAAAGCAGTCTAAAAGGGTTTGCTTATGTAGTAGAAGAAGTTGTTTTGAATAAGCAATTTCGAATCAAAGTACTTATTTTGACCATGGGAATACCGGTTAAGCCGCGTACATCAGAGGAAAAAAGAAATGCTCGACTTGACCCAGGTGGCCTCATGAGGGTTCCCTCTCCGTTGACCCGAATCAAACTGCTTATTTCTTAATGCAATCTTAAAAGCGGTTTTTAGAAACAAACCCAAACACCCCCTTAATCTCTGTATGTGTCTGTTTATCTATGTTGGGATTATATTTAATTAATTGGGGAACCGCACTTGTGTCTTTGAGACTTTGGTGTGGATTTGTATGATTGTTGACTTATTATGGTTGACTATATTGATCAAGTTTTTTTGTAAAATTGTTTGAAACTAATGGGATACATAAAAATTGGAAGTTATTCAATTTTCATGGTCGAGCGAGTCCTTTATTTTTCATGCCATACTGAAATGATGCTATTGTTTGGAGGAATGAAGATTAAAGATATGTTTTTATGGTGTTATAATATTTTCGAATGAAATTTTTAATTATATCATTGTTGGATGCAGACGGTTTCTGCAGTGTTGCTTCTACGCCTTGCATTTCAAAGTCTTGGAGTTGTCTATGGAGATTTGGGAACTTCTCCGTTGTATGTATTTTACAATACTTTTTCTGAAGGAATCGATGATACAGAAGACATTATTGGTGCACTTTCGTTGATCATTTACTCTCTTACCCTTATACCACTTATCAAATATGTTTTCATAGTTTGTCGCGCAAATGACAATGGTCAAGGTACATGTTTGTCTTTTTATGTGACTAAGTATTGGAAGAATTTACATCATGGTTAGTTTGCCTAATTGGCTAATTGCTGTTATTCATATGCAGGTGGAACTTTTGCTCTTTACTCTTTACTATGTCGACACACAAAAGTTAATACAATTCCTAATCAGCATAAAACCGATGAGGAATTGTCAACTTATAGTCGTAGCACAATTCATGAGAAATCATTTGCTGCAAAAACTAAGAGATGGTTGGAGGGAAATGCATTAAAAAAGAATTCACTACTTATACTTGTCCTAGTCGGTACGTGCATGGCGATTGGAGATGGAATTTTAACTCCGGCAATATCAGGTTAGCTTGACGAATCATTTTATGAAAAATATTCTTGAGAGGTGTTTCGATGTGTGTTTTGAAATTGATTTAAGTGATTTTGAGTTATTAAAATGAGATAATCAATTGTACTAAAATGGGTCATTGTCGATAACGTTTGAATGTGCTATTGTTGTTTGAAGTTGTGATTTTGAGTGACAGACCCTAAAATTTGAGTGTACTTTTGTATGGTGTCATGAAATATCTGACCAAAAGAACCGTTTTTCCCAGTTTTATCGGCTTCTGGTGGCATCAGGTTAGACCACCCCGGAATGAGTACTGGTATGTCCCAAATATCTAAACTAAGTATTGGCTTAAGTTTGGAAGTTGCTTTAAAAGATCATTTGTATAATGTGTTCTTTGTTGCAGATGTTGAAATAGTTGTTGCAGTCACCATATTATTAGGTTTGTTTAGTCTACAACACTATGGTCCCAGTAAAGTTGGATGGCTCTTTGCTCCAGTTGTCCTGCTTTGGTTTCTATTAATCGGAGGAATTGGTATTCACAACATTTGTAAATACGACAGCGGTGTGTTGCGGGCTTTTTCACCCATATATATTTTCCGCTACTTTAAAAGGAGAGGAATAAATGGCTGGACATCACTTGGAGGGATAATGCTCAGTATAACCGGTCATCTCTCTCTCCACATACATGTTTGTATGTATCACATGTTTTTCTTGAAGTCATACTAATGATTGCTAACAACTTTGCAGGGACGGAGGCACTTTTTGCTGATCTTGCACTTTTTCCACTCTCAGCAATCCAGCTGGCATTTACAGTAGTTGTATTCCCGTGCCTTCTTCTAGCGTATTGTGGACAAGCAGCCTACCTCATGAAAAACAAGGAGCATGTGCAAGATGCGTTTTACCGCTCTATCCCAGGTTCATTTAGCATATTGTTTCTCATTCAATTACTTTTATAAAGCTATAGTTAACGAAAGGGCTAATCTTCTACGAAGTAACTAACTTTAATTTGATTTTTGTTTTGGGTAAGCAACCTATTTTAGGCCAGAAAAAGACCACAAAGATTAAAAAATTATGAATTTAAGGTGACACGTCGTGAAAAAAGTCAACATTATACGTCTAGTGCCATGTCATCATTTTGAGAGATAAAAAGTCTTATTCTGAATATACATTTTGAGACTTTGATGGCTTTTATGGCCAAACAAAAAAAGTTGTTACCTATAATAGAAACCGTTCAAAAGTCGGTTACCTTTTGATGCAATTTTTTTTAGAACGGCAATTTTCTTCACACCTATACCACCTATCTCACAAATGCCTCCAGCGAGGCTAGAACCCACAACCTCTAGGTTGGTGGGCAACTCTCATACCACTAGACTGAAGGCCTTGGGTTTTTTATGCAATTAGTCCTTAAAATATGGTAGGAAGTATATTGTAGGGATGCTATGAGTTAACTGGTGATTTGTTTAATATTGGAAAGACACTATGCACTATGTACCTTGGATGGCAGGTTCAACCTAAAAATGTGTCAAATTTCTGTTCACAATTGCCGAATTTGATACCCGTTTACAAAATGGTGTGATTAACAAGAGTATATTTTGGTTTTTACATAACTAGAATTTGAAGTAATATATATGTTTGTGATTTTGCAGATAGTATATACTGGCCGGTGCTTGTTATCGCGACATTAGCTGCTATTGTTGCAAGCCAAGCCACTATTTCTGCTACATTTTCGATAATTAAGCAGGCAAATGCACTTGGCTGTTTTCCAAGAGTCAAGGTCATTCATACATCAAGTAAATTTCACGGACAGATATATATTCCAGATATAAATTGGATCCTTATGGTTCTTTGCATCATCGTGACTGCTGGATTCAAACATCAAAGTCAAATCGGCAATGCTTATGGTGAGTGTATGCTTTATTGCATTAATTAGCCTTCATATGGTTCATTTATTTATTTATTTATATAGATGATTTTTCGGCATTTATGAGCAATTTGTTTCCATTTTGGTATCGTATGTCATTCTCCATGGAGGATACCAATTACATAAAGGCAATGGGAGCTTATTGAACCAATGAACCGTGTGAGTCAAGATCACCGAATTGGATATGATTTTTATTTTCCTATGTTTCTTACGTTAAAGTTAGAGCACTTGTACAGATTGCTTTTAGGATTGAAATATCATTATAAAGTTTCCACGATGCTTATGTTATCTGTTATCCATTAATTCGAACAGCGGAAATATAAAAATCACATAAATATCTATAAAAATATTCGTTTTTCTTTTTAATTAAAGGAAAAAAGAACAAATATGGGCTTTCAATCCGATCTGTCCGCATATATTTTAAGCTTATCAGTTTAGCGCAGCTCCCGTTTTGAAATGTTACCTAACCTGAATATAATAGAACCTCAGGGAATTGTATTTTGACAGGTCTCTTGTGAATTGTGACTGCTTTAGGAGATTGCATGTCTGTATATAAAACTAAAGCAGCTTAGGGAATAAGCAACATAATCCTAAACCCAAACCTAATGGGTACGGCCGGACTGTATGAGGTCTGATACTTCATAAGCCCGGCCGTTTTGCCACGTCTAGCTTTGACCTCTCCTATGTTTAAAAAGTGTCATTTTTCACAAAATCAAAACTTTCGTTCTGAAGGTTTTCTTAAAATGTAGATGGTAACTTGTCTTGAAATTTAAAGTAATAGTATATCCATTGCTGCATATCTTTTTTTCTGGAATGAAGATAGCATGAGATCATTCTGCTACCAAATTATTACAGGTAACATTATGTGTTCCATGTTTACAGGTACAGCAGTCGTCATAGTCATGCTCGTAACAACATTCCTCATGATATTAATTATGCTATTAGTCTGGCGTTGTCACTGGATTCTCGTCTTTATCTTTACTGCCTTATCTCTAGTCGTTGAATTGACTTATTTCTCAGCCGTTATGTTTAAGGTCAATCAAGGTGGTTGGGTCCCACTTGTCATAGCCGCAGTCTTACTTGTCATCATGTACATTTGGCATTATGGCACAGTAAAAAGATACGAGTTTGAAATGCACAGTAAGATTTCAATGGCATGGATTCTTGGTCTCGGCCCAAGTTTAGGCCTTGTGCGGGTCCCAGGAATAGGACTTGTGTACACCGAGCTCGCAAGTGGGGTTCCACATATCTTTTCCCATTTCATCACTAATCTACCCGCCATCCATTCAGTAGTAGTTTTTGTGTGTGTCAAATACCTTCCAGTTTACACAGTCCCAGAAGATGAAAGATTTTTAGTCAAAAGAATCGGGCCCAAGGATTTCCACATGTTTAGATGTGTTGCAAGATATGGATACAAAGATCTTCACAAAAAAGATGATCAATTTGAAAAGAAACTTTTCGAGAATTTGTTCATGTTCGTAAGACTCGAGTCAATGATGGAAGGAGGGTCTGACTCAGATGAGTATAGTGTATATGGTGAAAGTCAACGTTCTAAAGATTTCTTGATACCGGATACCGACCATAACACTTTTTCTTCAGTTGTTGACCTCACGGTCTCATCTGGTGACAACTCCATAGTGCCTGTTAGATCGCCAGTATATGCTCTAAACACCGGGATGTCATCTGGGCAAGTGAGTAGTCCTATGGAGGTTGATGAAACAGCGTTTTTAATGGGGTGTAGAGATGCCGGGGTGGTGCATATAATGGGGAACACGGTTATAAGAGCAAGAAGGGATTCAGCGTTTTGTAAGAAGTTATGTATAGATTACGTATATGCATTTCTGAGGAAGATTTGCAGGGAGCATAGTGTGATCTTCAATGTTCCGCATGAGAGCCTTTTGAATGTTGGGCAGGTTTTGTATGTGTAAATTATAGCATTGGATTTTCTTATTACTGCTCATAGTTTTGTTCATATATATGTTGAACTAGACTATCATTTGTTTTTTTCTCGTTGTAATTCCGTAATAATGTGAAAAAATAACATGTTATATGAGAAACTAAGAGCAACGGGTTAATTTGATAGTATATATTGTATGGTCTGAAATGGGCAGATTAAGCTGATCTGCTGCATCTAAACTATTACATTATTTTGTCTCAAATTGGAATTTAGAACAAAAAGTCAGGCGATAAGTTCTTAGGTAGGCCGAGTTACTATTCCAGGTGACATTCTTTTGCCAATTTTGCCGCAGTTGAAATTTACCCGTCATCACAGAGTATGGTAAATATATTTTTCAATTGTTGGGAGTGAGCTAGAATTGTCAAGATGGATATGCACCTTCTGATGTCGAAAATGCAACCTGGAAGTGGCACAATAGGTGATTTTGGTTGACATATCAAATATCTAAAATGTTTTCGAAGACTTTGACCCTTTAAACTAGTATACTCTGACCATTATTTTGAAATTCATAACATAAATCATTGATCATAGTAGTAATTCATTTTATTAAAACCTTGAATACAAATAGGAAGCGGAAAGTATAAACACCCTAAATGCTTACAATTCCATTTCATTACCACATTTTAATAAGTTGTGCAATCTTATAGATAAATTTGTCATTTACATAGCTAACATAGATTTGTTTTACATTAATGTTGTTCACATCTCATTTGCGTAAGATCACCACTTTGAGAATAGAATCTATAGGTGCTTTCATTACCCTCATTGCAAGAACTCAAGTTTTATAGACTACGAAATCAATATAAACTTACTAAAGATATCGTTTATTGAAAACAAGCAAGTTGCTTTTCCCAATATGAAGAATAAAATAACATAACATGCTAACGGCATGTTCCATAGATATATGTAACGTGCCTAGCTTCAGAGTTCAGATGTACTACTTTGTCAATACCGAACTAAAAGGAACCCAAAGTACACCACGTTTGTTTTTTATATTGATATGCTATAGTGCTATTTAAAAACAAAAACTAAAGCTCAAATAGAATAAGATCTATTTTGTTAACTCGAAGCCCGACTTGCAATAAATCATGCTTGGTATAATAGTGTTATTTCCATGTGCATATAATTAAAAGCATGTATATATACTTCTACTGTTATATATAACGTGGATGAAACTATGAAATCGATGTTTTCTGTATCAATGTCACATATAATGTCGTAACACAACAGGGTGATTTTATACAGCTACACATTTGAGTCAAAACGAGTCGCCTCCCCGAGTTACCTGAAGAGGTAAAACCTCATCCGTTTACCCGTGTTCTCCTATATAATCACCTCTTTTCATGTAATTATAAGAGGATGTTTGGTACGGGACGATGAAAAGCTAAGAATGAGTTAGAATTACCTACTGTGTTTGTTTGCTAAAAGGAATGAAACAAGGGATAATTGTT
>LBNU01002353.1:0-17958 GCA_014162995.1 Artemisia annua
AACAGTTATCTAGTAAGCAGTGGTAATAATATGTACTAGCAGTGGTAATGAGTTTCCACTGCTAGTGCATTCTTCAGCAGTGTCTTCCACAAGCCTATCAGTGGTAACTGTTAGCTTTATTCCCAACAATGTTGGGCGGGGATCTTTGCTTCGGAGGTATGAGGAGTTTGTGAAGAAAACTAGCCGTTGGGGAGTGTAATTAAATAATGTTGTTAGATAATTATCAAATATTTTATTTTTAAAAGTTGAGAGGTATGAAAAATCTATGGTTGCCACTAATAAAGGGTTGGGAGGTATGAAAAAAGTGAAAGTGAGATGGAATGATATTATTGGTAGGTTTCAGAGGTATGGTTTTTTTGTGGTCTATGACTGCCAGTACCCTAAGGAGCCGTTTGGTATGAGGTATTGGCCATTGGGATTTGATACAAAACTAGTGAAATTTGTTTGGTTGAGATATTAGGATTTCAAATCTAACTATCTTATAAAGCATTTAGGCCTACTAAATATATAAATACTTAAAATTAAACATTACAATCATCAAAACTACATGTACAAATAATTTAAACACACTAAATGACATTAAACTTAAAATGATATTTAAACACACTAATGGCATTAAATATCTCAAAATTAAGTAATACAACTAACAAGCAATATGTACAAGTACATTAAACACAATTTTGAAACATTAAATATCTCTTAAACTTAATTTCCTAACATTAAACACATTACTCAGTTGCACTATAAAGCACTTGTTAGAAATCAATTAAACACACATATAAAAAAACTTAAAAATTAATAATAAAAGATTAAACACTAATTAATATTATTTTAAAGCACCTCTATAATAAAAAAATATATGTTATAATACACATTGTACAAAACAAATAAAACACACAAGCTTTATACAATTTACATGCTGCTAAGTTGATGGTACATATGATTTTGAAAACCGGACCGGACCGGACCAACGGGTTCAACCAGACCGAACTAACGGGCTCAACCAGACCGGACCAACGAGTTCAACTGGAACCCGAAGTCGCCATTGGTTCGGCTAGCTAATAAAAGTCGTTTAAAAACGAAACGGAGGATGACCCGTCGAAATATGTAAAAATGGGTGAATTGGGTCGGATTGGGATCATGTTTTTTTTTTCCAGTTAATGAGTTCGCCATTGTTATTTTGTTGGCGTCTAAACTTTAATCACAAAGTAGCCGTCGGTGCAACGCGCGGGTACCCTGCTAGTAGTAACATAAAGGCCCCGAATATATGGATTCAACAAAAGTAGCCACGCTTACTCTTAGTGACAAACCATAAGGTTTAACGACACTTTCTTTTTTTGCTAAAAAAAAATAAAAATAAAAATAAAAATTTGACACTTTCTTTTTTCTTGTTTCAAAATAAGATGGGTCATCCTCACGTTAATAATTTTATATATATATATATATATATATATATATATATATATATATATATATATATATATATATATATATATATATATATATATATATATATATATATATATATTTGCTATTTTGATATTTAAACATAATTTAAAAAATAATTAATATTATATCATTTATATATTTGCTCTCTCTTACTTTTATCTAAAATTTATACCAAATTCAAATCCAAACCTAACCTAATCCAAGTCCATTAACAAATCAAACTAACCCTAAGAGCTCATTGCCAATCATAATTTTGTGGGTGTTTCTTAAATTAAGTAGTTTGGAGTAATGTACAGATTAGTCACTTATTTAAGAGAGATAAGTTTTTGTTAATCTATCCATTAAGATGAAATAAAGGTTTGGACCCATTCAATAAGTAGAAAAGAAACACCCCTAAAGTAAACACTATCTCCTTCATTCACATTTAACTTTTGCTTTTAAATTTTAAACTGTGCCCCTTTAGAATTTGTTTGAACAAGAGATTTAATCACAATTGACTAGTTCAACAAGTTTTCTAACTCGCCTCTTGTACTCTCTTTTACATTATAATACCTAAATCTAATAAATGAGTTCTCTAACTCACCTTTTGTTATCTAAACTGTTTATGTATAGTGCGTAAAAAGGATTAGGGTAAGTTCATGGTGCGAGATGAGGCTAATCATATGTTCAGTTCCCTTTATAGTGGTAAGGACACCTAGATAAGAGTGTTTATATCGAATCGGGTAAGGTTTAGTGTGTGTAAAATATGGAGGAGATAACTTGGCTATTCTTATGAAATGTATGTGTATTTATAGGGATACATTTTGGGTGTGCATGGACCATGGATATGATCCGACAACACTAAATGACCCACTCGGAGGTTATATTATGGAGGAGACAAAAATTACACGTGACGTGCATCCTTGGCTAAGGTTGTTATGGGAATATTCAGATGATGCATGAACTGCATGTCATAGCAATATACTCACGAAATTATCTCTACACCAATGAGGAAACTACACGTGGCGGTAATACTCTAACGGTTTGGAGGATAAGCTGTCAGACCAATTATTGCTTGGATCGATTGTCCAGGCAAGAGTTGTTATGCTTTTGGCTGGTATTTTCTGTGGAGTTGTGTCTCCAAGCAAGATGTGTTGGGTCTTTAGCTTTGTGGGCCGACTATGGTTGTATGTGCTTTAGCCATTTGGGCTAAAACTCGCTATCACAAACTTTTAGAATTTTGATTATTTTTTGTTGTATGTATAAGTTACACAAAACACTAAACAACTTTGCAATTACAAAGCCTTATATGAGGGTGTGCGAGATGTGTCGTCGCACAGGGCTCCCCAAATTATACGAGCCTCAAAATTCTCATGCATCAAAAAATTTCTAGCAAGGACATTTCTAGAATAATTGTTTCTTATTTTATATTTTTAGAAAATTCTCTACTTTCTATTTGAAAAATGATTTGTAGGCCTAAAACAAAAACCTAAATTTAGACCTAAGAATTTGATTGGTGCATTTAAAAAAGTGGTTGGTGTAAAAGTATGAGAGAGAAGAAATGTATTACACTTGTCATTAAATGAATGGATTAGGTCTAACTTTAGGTCTACTTGTTAGGCTTGTATATCAACACTCTTTCTATTTTAGGCCTCACTTTTATTGTTAAAATAAATTTTGTACAGGGCGTCCGTAAACTCTGAGACGACACTACAATTATAACTATCAGCCGTTATACAAGGCCACTCGACTGATTATTAGTTATTACGGAGAAATAGTTTGAACTTTTTTTTTTTTTTTTTTTTTTTTTTTTTTTTTTTTTTAATAAAATGTTAATTCTTAATTTAAGTGTCTGATTTCATATCGTCCTAAAGGATTGGGTTTAAGTGTACTTTCAATTGGTATAATTTTTTATCAAGTATTATATATGAAAAAAAAATATTTATGTCAAAGTTGGAACCAGTTGACTTGAAAATTCCAAACTGGAACAATAATTTTGGGACGGAGGGAGTATTAAATCCCATAATCCAAGTCATGATCATATCATCCGTTATCACATGCAATCCTTATAACATTCGGTATTGGTAAAAGTATTTAATCTTTTAAATCGTACGACAATATATTGTGCATATATACGATCGTGCATTATCACATAGTAAACTGTTTTGGTTGGAAACTTACGTGTTGGAGATGAGGATGCCGAGGGAGGGTGTGCCTGTGATTGACATGAAAAAGCTTGACACACTATCTATGGAGATTGTGAAGGCGAGTGAAGAATGGGGTTGTTTTAGGATAGTCAACCATGGGGTCTCGATAGATCTCATGGCCGAGATGAAGGCGGTTGTTGCCTCACTCTTTGATCAACCAGAGGAGATCAAGATGCGGACAGTTCATACTGAAGTTGGCAAGGGTTACGTGAAACGTAACCTGGCTGGTCCGTGCTTTGAAGGTTTTAGCATTGATGATATTTCTTTGCCCGGTGAGTTTTGCGATCGAATCAATGCCTCCGTTCACCAAAGGTAATGTCAATACTGGTGTGTTTCTTCTATAAATGTTACCTTAAGGTATATATGTTAGTTGCTTATAAATGTTACCGTAAGTAACATTTTAGCTTGAAACGTTTAAAAAGTTACAAATGTGTTGTCAAACTCACTATTAAGTTTTAAGAAAGTTATATAGCTAGTATTTATGAAAAGTGAGGTGATTCGGATACTCATGTTTTTTATTGAGACTCTCAATTATATAAATAGTTCAAGCACACTGTATATAAGCACTGTATAATTATGTAATGCATATAGTAGAGTGTCCCAAATAAAAGTGTGAGTGTGCAAATCAATTTCGAAAAGCTTTGACTCGTACTTATTTAATTGTTTGACGTTGTAGGAAGATTATAAACAAATATATAAAAGCTATTCGTGACCTTGCTAGACTTCTTGGCCTGAAGTTGATGGAAGGCTGTGGTTTGAACGGAGATTTGTTTGATGGATGGTGTTGCCAATTGAGAATGAACAAGTACCACTTTTGCCCGAAAAGCATAGGATCAACTGGTGTACCCATTCACACGGACCCTACATTTCTTACCATTTTACAAGACGATGAAAATGTAAACGGGCTGCAGTTAATTGATAAAAACTCGGGCCAGTTTATACTGGTTGATCCTGTTCCTGGTACACTAGCTGTTAACATTGGTGATATCGGCAAGGTATCAAACACGTACATCATATTTGCATGCTATATAAGAATAATTAGAATTGTTATTTAAAGCACAGCTAATACAATTGTGGTGTAGGCTTGGAGCAACGGGAGATACTGGACCGCAAAGCATAGAGTACGGTGTTTTGAACCCAAAACACGTTACTCAATCGCACTATTCGTGTTGGGACCAAATGACAAGATGATTGAAGCACCGTCACAATTTGTGGACTCGGAACACCCTCGTTATTATGTTCCCATTGATCCTAAGAAATACAGAGATGTTAGAGTCACTCATAGAATACGGACTGGGGTTGCCCTCGAGCTTTTCAGAACCAGTGTGACATGAAAGTACATATTTCTCGTGATAGAAGTTGTAAATCTATATTCGCGTTTGAATTACAATTCTATTTGACCATGCTTTATAAAATTATAAGCATCCTTGTCACCTTGTCACAATTTAATCTCGTAGAAAGTGAGGAAAAACATGTATCTTTCTTTTTCCCAATTCTAATTTCACGTCTTCTTCTTTTCTTTTACTACTACTCACTCATATTTTTATCCCAATCTTAGTTTAAAAATTCCTTCAAAATAACAAAATAAGGTTTCAGTTTGTATACAACTTCATCATATATTCATTCAATCGCTACAAATTACAACAATTTTCAAAAATTTGAAGTTCATCAAAATAAAGGTTTAGCTTAATTTGAGGTAAAACGAAATTAATAAGACAAATCATGATCAACAAACCCTAAATTAACATCACTTATTCATCTATTTTGTTTTTCTAAAGTTTTTATCAAAAATCTTCAAAGAAATCATGTGTATACGAAAACGCTCATAAAATATGTTCGATGAAATGTCTCGGTGAATCATTTTTATGATTTTAGAGTTTGTATGTATTCATTTGAATATAAATGTTTTGGTAAATCTAAAAGCTTCAATATTTGATTAAAAAAATGTTGTGATGAATAAAACTTTGAATATACAATTGCTCATTACAAATTGTTCGTTAATAAGTGTTACCAAAGAAAAGTCAACAAAGAAGTTGTTTATCAAATAATGTGGAGGACACAAAATTATTGTTAATCAAATAAATGTTCATCAAAGATTCAACATGAAAGTTGTTCATCAAATAATGTTGAGGAAACTAAATTGTTTAAAAAAAAAACAAAAATGTTTGCTATTTTCATCAAAGAATTTATAATAATTTTAGCACGTCACAAAACTGAACGTTATAATCAACTAATAAAAGTCAAAATTGAATATATCATTGGTCAATTTGGTCAAAATTGGCTCAAATTGGTTTTCAAGGGAAAAAAAATTCATAAAAACTAGAGGTGAGCATGGGGCGAGGTGGGGCGGTTTTATGGTAAAACCAAAAACCGAACCGTATATTCCGTTTTTAGAAACTACAAACCATTTGGTTTCGGTTTTTTCGGTTTCGGTTTTTGACATTGAATCGGTTCGGTTTCGGTTTTCTTTTCGGTTTTTTCTAACATGAAAACAAGCAAGTTTTAATATTATATAAAGTTTACGATTTCAAGCAAAAATATTTAAACAAATATCAATAATAGCATAATCTAACAATCTAAAACTTCGAAAAACGTAAGAAACAACGAAACAACCTAACATGAATCTAAAATATAAAATGCATATCCTTGCAGCTTTGCACTTTTCGTCCGCAAATACATTCGAAGAACACTATTGTTCGAAAACAAATACTATATAATATCTATAAATATAAATTCGAATGTATAGATAATAACTAACACTATGGGTCTTTTTTAATAAGTAAATTTGTATACTCAATCTTTAAAATTAATTATCAAATCTTTTACATAGATAAAATTATAGAGAACATATATAAAGGTGGAGCAAAGCGGTTTTTTCGGTTCGGTTTTCCTTATGAAATCAAAAACCGCCCCAAATATTCGGTTTTTACAAAATTCAAAACCACCACCATCGGTTTGTCAAATGAGGCGGTTTTTTCGGTTCGGCTTTTTTGATTTTTTCGGTTTCGATTCGGTTTTTCGGTTTTTGTGCTCACCCCTAATAAAAACATGTGTCTAAATTATGAAAGAAAAAACTTAGAAAAGAACAAAGAGAGAAATTTATAACTTTTTTTTTTTTTTTTCTTTTTTTAATAATAAAAACATATAGCATATCAAACACGTCACCATAGTTTTAGTTTTCATAATTCTAATTAGTTTATGAATTTAACAAATGAGTAATGCTATGGCCACAAAGAAATATTCCACAAAACATCCACAAAGTGATGTGTCAAAGGAAGATTGGTGTGTTTTATGGTAGTTTCTCCCTCTTCTCAATGATTAAACCAATCATCCTTTGACACATCACTTTGTGGATGTTTTGTGGAATATTTCTTTGTGGCCCTAGCATTAGTCTTAACAAATACACCTAAACTTATGTACTAAAAAAACAACTTTATTATTATCATTGTTATTATTTTTATATTTATCAGATTAAATTAATCATAATCCCCAAAACACTGTATATATATGTGATTATAAATATCATAATGCAGGCACGTGTTATTGTGGTATACAAATAGATATCTAATATTATACATATAACAACAAGTCATGTTAAAGATTATATAGTTTGCGCCTCCATACCCATGTTACACATATAACAAATAAATACTTGGTTGACGCCTCCAGAACCATATTCTTGAGTAAAGGTGGCAAAATAAGTCGGTCGGTCGTGTTTGGGTCACGGCCTCACAGGTCTATATGGGTTTGGGTCTATACAGGTCTGGGTCTAGATGGGTCTTCTAGAAACATAGGTCTAAATGGGTCCGGGTCTAGATGGGTTGAGTCCGGGTCTAGATGAGTTTTGGTCTATATCCGGTTGAAAAAGAAAGTATGAAAAAAAAATTCCAGACCCGTTGGGTTGATTATTACTGTATAATTGCACTTTCTATTAAATACCCATTTATAAATGGAAACTCAACTAGACCCATCCATTACTAAATATTTAACTATCTAGACTCATGTTTAACCAATAGGTCTCAAATTGCCACTACTAGACTCGAGTAAATATATCTTTGGGTAAGCTAATTAAAATTTGTCCATCTCATACCAAGTGTCTTCCCAAAAAGCACAAGCACACCGCGTTATTGGGAGGACACATGTGTGTGCGCGCGCGCGTTTTGTGGGAGGAGGGGGGGGGGGGGTCGTAACCATCTTGCCACCTCTTTGATTTTCAAACATGAAATACTTAATATGAACGACAGGTAAGGATGGCACGAAGCAGCTCCGCTTGTTAGACATAATTTCTTATGCCCATGAGGTATGTTGCTACAAAACATGAAGTGGATATTATAGACATTGGGTCTGGCTCCCTTTAAACAGTTAGATCGTTTATACAAGTACTAAATGCACTTCACATGCTCTTGCAAGGACAATGCTAAAAGCATACATGGCTATACAAAGAGAAGGTGGGTAATGATCAGTTGCATGACAGTTTTGTTGTACCTAAGTAACAAAGCATGGCAAGTTGTTCGTTTGGTACGCAAAATGTGCACCTCAACACTGAGCCAAAGATACACCTAAAGTTATATATATATGAAAATCAGCAATTTTCTTATCAAAGCAAAAAACATGTTGGTTACTATGTCTATTGGAACACTTCAGCATGTCTTTTCTTGCCCTCTCTGAATATAAAGATTACCAACCACCAACAAAATCATTTTTCTTTTGGTTGTTGTTGTTCTTGTTAGTAGAAAAGGTTGAACATTGACCCCAGGAGACATAAGAAAAGCAAGTAGTTTTGCTATTATGCATGTCAATGATCATCTTAACCAGCAACTAATGATATTTGCATATATATAGAAAGATTAATGTGCTATAAGGTGCCATTTATAGAACAAGACACTAAGACACGACAGTTTAATCCTTGCTTTGCGGGTACAGCTAAACTTCTGCAAACCTTCTTGGTGCAGGGCCCCACCCACTATACTTTATCACTTTCTTCGTTTTGGTTTTGATCCTTTCCAATTCTTTTTCTTCATGGTTGATCCCAAAACTAACTTCATTTTCTTGTTACTTTGACCAAAAACTCGATTTCCATGCAATTTGGTTTTTATCTTCACTTTCTTGACACTTTTAGCAGACATACGAGTCCCATGCAGTTTAGCTTTTCTCTTCACTTTCTTGATCCTTTTAGCAAACATCCAAATTTCATGCAGTTTACATTGTATCCTCACTTTCTTCATACTTTTGGCATACCCTCGACTTCCATGCTGTTTGTTTTTCGTCCTCACATTCTTGATGTGTTTAGCAGACGTTTTGCTCAGCAGCCTTGAGTCTCTACTTCTTATCTGTTTATGATTTACAGACTGAATATGGACTTCAGTGGTATCAAATGGCCCAAGCCCTGAGCTGTTGTTAAAGAGCACATCAGAACCTGCTTGCTCCGGTTGTGGCTGACAGGGTAAGATGGATAGCGTTTGACGAGGTGACATTATTCCACTTAGTGGGATCGCTTGGTCCAACTCTTCTTTTAGTAGTTTCACATCCTTACATTTATCAGATATCTCACCACTGCATATATCAAGTATAATTGTGTTAAACAAGATGTTTTAGCCTAGAAAGATAGTCAATTGCTCACGTAAACATTACAACTTACTGTAACATGTCAACTGCATGGGCACGATCTATGAGGAACTCCTGCAACTGTCATGAGAAAAAGGGATCGACCATATGTGGATTAGTTTTATTTTCTCAACAAGACTACTAACTTAATATGAAGTATAATGAAGTGTTAGAATTTTGACTTAGAAGTGACAACTGGCACAAAATCAGTTGTAGAAGATAGTGTTTGGATGTGCGTCTACTGTTTGAAGATGTGATAATAAACTGAGGAGTGTTTATCAAACTCGATTACATGACTCAAACAATCAGAATCAGTTTGACTATACCCAAACAGTCTAATCTGATTATCATCAACTTGAAAATGCAATTATCCGATAACTCTTTTAATCGCAATTCCAAACACCCCCTTCATAACAATACTACATTATTACCTTGGACATCTCTGATGCTTCTTGTTTCAGTCTCTTGGACTCTAGTTTCAGTTTTTCCATCTGCATTTCTTCATATGCAACCGCTGCAGCAGCAGATGCTTCACCTTCTTGCTTCTTTAAGATAGCTAATTTCCTCTTTGTCGAGGCTGAAGTCCATCTTATTTTAAGGGCCATATCCATCTAACCAAAAAAATAATTAATATAACTATTAGCACAAATCAAGTTTTTATAATGCAAGTTTAGATCAACATTAATAACATAAGTATTACCTCATTAAGAAGTTCAAGAGATCTATTTCCGTTGTCCAATAAACTTGCCACTCGAAGCTGAAGCGTCTCCATTTCAGTATCTAAATATTGCTTCTGTGCATTCACTTCACTCGCAAGCTACAGAGGCCAAAAAAAACATTAAACGGATACGAAACAAGTCCTTAAAGACTATATATTTGTAGGTCGAAAAGTACCATCTCATTTGTTCTCACTACATTTAGCTGTGCTTGTTGAAGTTCGTTCAACTTTGCAATCGTATCAGAGCAACTCCAAGCAGATTCAGCTTCCGCTTTTGCTTGTTCTGCTGCTTTCTCTTCACATTCCACTTCTTTCATAAGCCTCGTAACTGTATCCATCGTTGAATCCAGTGTTTTCTGCAAGAAAACATCAAGACACTGAAATTTTGAATATTTATAGTTTTCAACTCTGTACTAAAAAGAACAAAAAAAGACTATGCATACTGAAAGAAAAGTAAGAAAGTCAGCATATTTTTGACAATTTCAAGGTGTTGGTGGTTGCTTATTTATCGTTAATCAATTATAAAAACACTTTGAGGGTGTTCGCGACTTCGTGATTGCTTATTTAAGTGTTTATCTGCAGATTTAGTAACCAGATAAGCAGTTTATAGTGTCCAAACAAGCACTTGCAGATAACCAGGCTGTAACGCCCTTATTTTTTGAGCAGATAAGCAGTTTATACTACCATAAAAACATCAAGAAACCAGCGTATATTTTCTAACTTTCTACTATTAAAACCAAAAATTGTTGTTATTTGTATTTCACAGAAAACGCTAAATCACCCACGATCGGCGAACCCAAGCGAATTGCACCCAATTTAGTACAGCAGCGTTCCCAAAACGCCAATTTAGTACAGCAGCGTTCCAAAACGCTGTGATAGCACGTTCCCATCCACTACCTTAATGTCTTTGAAAATGGCATTTTGCAAAGGAAAATCGTTAGATGTATCTGGAAGTTTGGATTTTTATATGACATTTATCGTTTATACAAACACTTTGAGGGTGTTTGGGATTGCTTATTTAAGTGTTTATCCGTTTATATATCTACTTATATTTTAAGCAATTTACACTGTTAGAATAGAACTCCTCACTACCTAAAATAAGCACTTAAACATAACCATCTTATTACATGCTTATTTTTCTAACTAGATAAGCAGTTTCAAATAAGCCTCACAAAATCGGGTAAACAAATGAGGTTTTCCCTCACCCTTACCCGGGTCGGGGAGGGCGAGTCTTTGACTCAAATGTACGGACATTAGGATAATGTCTCACCACTAGGCCACTTTAGTGTCGTGCATGTTCCGGATATATACGCAAATGCCCCTTAAATAATTGAATTACAAATGCAATGAAACTATACAAGTAATGAATAAAAATAAAAATAAAAAATACCTTTTGATTTTTAACATCTTGAATGGAATTATCAAGAAGTTGATTAGGGGTGTTTATATTATCCATCTGAAAGAAATCAAGAAATGAAATAAGACCGTAACTCAATAAAGCGAACGGTCTTAAAATAAGCTATGTTTTGAAATAAGCAATCGACATATATAACCTTGAAAAGTAAGACTAGACGTTGGAAATGAGGAAAAAGTTAATGTTGATCAGGATTAATTCATGACGTTCAACTTATTAATTAGCGCCAATGTTTTTCTATTCACAATTTCGTGTTTTACTTACGTGTTTGGATACATGCAATTGGTGTTTGTTTTCACTTTTCAGAGCTTATTTTTTACATTTACTCCCTCTGTTCCAAAGTTATTGTCCAGTTGGTTCAACTTTGACCATAAATATACTTTTTTTTTTATTATATAATACTTGATGAAAAATTACACCATTGAAAAGTACAATTAAAACCCAATCCATTTATATATTTTGCATTCACAAAAATATTTAAGGTGAAAGTTGAAAAAAAGGCTAAAAAGTCAATAGTGGACAATAAATTTGGGACGGAGGGAGTAAAACATAGTACTGTAATAAACATTAGAGTTAACTTCATAAATGGTCCATGTGGTCTGTCGGGTTTAACGGATGTAGTCCCTACAACTTTTATTTAACGGATCAGTCCCTGTGGGTGCCGCCCCGTACGGGTTTGTCCCTCAGACTAACTGTCGTTAGTTTCTTCCATTAGCTAACGACCATTTGCCACAAACATTTGCACCGTTAGTCTTTTATAGTAACGACCGTTTATACTTAACTCAATTTTTTGTTATTATTTTTCTAAAACAATTTAAAAGAAAAAGAAAATTAAAATAAAAAATTTGGTTTTCTTATAAAATTTTATTTTCTAAATATCTTTAAAATTTATACACGTTTTTATACACATTTTCATACACACATTTTTATACACACATTCATTACACTTTTTTATACATGTTTTTATATACATGTTTTTATACACACGTACAATTTTATACACACATTTTTATATACACGTACACATTTATACACACATTTCTATACACGTTTTATACACACGTTTTTATATACGCATTTTTTAAAGCGTGTGTATAAAAACGTGTGTATAAAAACATGTATATAAAAACGTTTGTATAAAAATGTATGTATAAAACGTGTATAAAAGCGTGTGTATAAAAAATGTGTAAAAAAATGGTGTATAAAAACATGTATAAAAACGTGTGTATAAAAACGTGTAGATAAAAACGTGTGTATAAAAACGTGTGTACAAAAAACGGGTATATAAAAACGTGTATAAAAGCGTGTATATAAAAATGCGTATAAAAATGTGTATATAAAAATGTGTGTATAAAAATATGTGTACGTGTGTATAAAAACGTGTGAATAAATGTGTACGTGTGTATAAAAACGTATCGTATATAAAAACGTGTATAAAAAAATGTAATAAATGTTTGTATGAAAATGTGTATAAAAACATGTCTAAATTTTAAAGATATTTAGAAAAAAAATATAAGAAAACAATTATTTTAACATATTTTATTATTTTTATTATTTTAAATTTTTTTAGAAAAATAAATCAAATTTTGAGTTAAGCATAAACGGTCGTTAGTATCAAGGATTAACGATGCAAATGTTTGTTGCAAACGGTCGTTATCTAACGGAAAATACTAACAACAATTAGTCTGAGGGATCAAACCCGTTACGGGTTGGCAACCACAACAACTGGATCCGTTAAAAAAAAAGTTGTAGGGACTATATCCGTTAAACCCGACAGACCACAGGGACCATTTATGGAATTAACTCTAAACATTAAGTCGAAAACAAAAATATTTTGTATATTTAAATTGTAATAAATAATAGAATAAATTACACCGTTCGCCCTTGTGGTTTGGGCCAAATCTCTACCGCAGTCCCTGATCTTTTTTTATTGCATGAGTGATCTTTATACTTTAGGTTTGTAACGTCATTCATCCTTATATCTAACGTACGTTAAATAATTTCAATAAATCCCCTCATGCGACATGCACATTAAGGGTAAAGTAGTCATTTTATATGTTTTTTTTTTCTATTTGTCCAGCCACTACAAATTTCTATTTTACTAAATTAAAAAAAANTCATCCTTACCTCTAACGTCCGTTAAATAATTACGTTAAATCCTCTCATGTGATATGCACATGAGGGTAAATTAGTCATTCTGGCATCTAACACTAAAAACCAATCCCAAACAACATTTATTATTTTTATAACATATTAACATCATTTTCATAACTTAAAACCCACAATCACATTATTGTTTTGGTTTTCTTCACGTTCAACACCTAAAACTCAACACCTAAAACAATAATGAGAAGCCCAAAAATTCTAAAACAAAATCAACAACTTTCATCTATATCGTACACACAACTTCACTATAAATGACCCCATTATAAATCCTCTTAATCACCACTCCCAAATCGTCACCTATATCAAAACAAAATCAACAACTTCCACATCAATGAATTCCAAGTAACCGAATCCTCAACAAACCCAAAAATCCTCAACAAAATCAAATCCTCAACTTCCTCAACAACTTCCACATCAAACAAAATCAAATCCTCTTAACCACCACTATAAATACCCAATAATATTCGTCACAACAAGCACCGGAGCTAACCCACAAGACGGCGACTCCAACAACGTCACTACAACCACTGTCCCATCTCACATCAACAACTACAACTTCTACAAAGAATTTTCACATCCTTTTATTATCACATCAACAATGGTTAAAAAAAATCATTTTTCAATACCTATTTTATCTATTTTCCCATTTCATCTTCTTCAACCCACATCATCTCCATCCTCCATCATATTCCCCAAATCAAACCTATCTGCATCTTCTTCCATCATTCTCCAAAGGTGAAGAACGGTGCACCTTGGTCCCATGCATCTTAAGGATGCCAATTGGCTTTTGTTACAAGAAACCACCAAACCTTAAATCCACTAATAATTAATAAATCACAAGAATTATAAACATATTGTATACATAAAACATAGCCCATTTCAACCTTAAAAATTTTAATATCTAACTTATGAAACATATTCGAAGCACAAACACCCTCTTTGGGTTGGTTTCAGATGTTTTTGTTTGTAATTCGTTGGTTGTGATGTACGGGAAGTTTGGGTTTGTTGAGGATTCGGTTACTTGTAATTCATTGATTTATGTGTTTTCGGCTAATGGTTTTTGTGTTTGTGTTTTTTCAATGATTTTTTTTAACCATTGTTGATGTGATAATAAAAGGATGTGAAAATTCTTTGTAGAAGTTGTAGTTGTTGATGTGAGATGGGACAGTGGTTGTAGTGACGTTGTTGGAGTCGCCGTCTTGTGGGTTAGCTCCGGTGCTTGTTGTGACGAATATTATTGGGTATTTATAGTGGTGGTTAAGAGGATTTGATTTTGTTTGATGTGGAAGTTGTTGAGGAAGTTGAGGATTTGATTTTGTTGAGGATTTTTGGGTTTGTTGAGGATTCGGTTACTTGGAATTCATTGATGTGGAAGTTGTTGATTTTGTTTTGATATAGGTGACGATTTGGGAGTGGTGATTAAGAGGATTTATAATGGGGTCATTTATAGTGAAGTTGTGTGTACGATATAGATGAAAGTTGTTGATTTTGTTTTAGAATTTTTGGGCTTCTCATTATTGTTTTAGGTGTTGAGTTTTAGGTGTTGAACGTGAAGAAAACCAAAACAATAATGTGATTGTGGGTTTTAAGTTATGAAAATGATGTTAATATGTTATAAAAATAATAAATGTTGTTTGGGATTGGTTTTTAGTGTTAGATGCCAGAATGACTAATTTACCCTCATGTGCATATCACATGAGAGGATTTAACGTAATTATTTAACGGACGTTAGAGGTAAGGATGAACGGTGTTACAAAGCTAAAGTATAAGGATCACTCATGCAGCCAAAAAAAAATAATAATATAAAAAAAAATAAAAAATAAAAAATTCACCACAGGGACGAACTGTGTAATTTAATCTAAATACTAAGTCGAAAGAAAAACTTATAAAATATAAGTCGAGTCAAGAGCTCGTAAGCTTAAGCTTAAGAAAAAGCTTAAACATACACTTTTGATGCGTAATTTTGGGTTAATACAAGCATTGATTTCTTCACGTTTTCCACTTAGCTTGACTTTTTTTTTTTTTTTTCTTCTTTTTTCTTTTTTCTTTTTCTTTTTCTTTAAATAGGATTTTAGTAACTAAAATTACAAAAACATGCTATTATCGCGTTAAACTAAGTGAAAAAAATAGACAACATTATTAATAATTGACGAAAAATAACTCATTTTTTTATCTAACTAAAATTACATAAATATATTATATATATATATATATATATATATATATATATATATATATATATATATATATATATATATATATATATATATATATATTTTTGTCGGTTATCACTTTTTTCATCAAAAGATAGTGTAAATTTTAAAAAGTATCCAGGGATTTTTTTTTCTTTCTAACCTATCATTTGTTGTTATTTTTTCTATATTGTATTCTTTTTTATAAGATCTTAACTCATGTGGTATAACGAGGGGAGGGTACCCGTCGCGTTGCGGCGGGGGTGTTTGCCATTTGTAGTGTCATGTCACATATTTGTCAGGCTGTTATTAGTGGTCGCTGTAGCTTATATAACATGTGAAAATTGGATAGATGCATATAACTGCTACATTTTTCACAAAATATTGCGCATGTGTTATTCACAATATGGAATTATGGACCAATACTATGGGCCTGGTGGACAGCTGTGTATGTACTGAAGCCCATGTGAGTGGCAAACACTTCTAGAAGGCCTTTCAATATATGTTGGGATTTAAAGAATGCCATGTCCCAAGTAAAATATTACGGAGTAGAATGGTTATAATAAAAAATTTGGCAGTCCTTATTTTAATAGTGTTGGGATTTGGTCCAGTGAGAATTGTATTATAGAGAGAATAGATATGCTAATATTGGACCGTGTAAACAAATAATAACGAGGTATACTTGCTCGCAAGTTGCGACGAGTGCAAGAACGTCTATTTTATAGTTACCAGATAAAATTTGTTCTTTTTTTTTAAAGGCAATAATTTTATTAATAATAACTAGCAAGAAGCTAGAGAGTATACAGATAAAACAGTTGACCAACACGGCCCTATCAATACAACGACACTAAACTAAACATTGTGAATAAACAAACAATCAAAAATAAACTCCACCATCTCACCCCAACATCGCGAACCAGGCAATCACCCTGTAAGAAGAATGGAACAAATGGAAACCAAACGCACCCACGACCACGACCCTTGTACGAAACACACCGAAATCTCAAACAAACCAATTTAAACCACACTATCAAAACGGGGTGGTGGCATGGCGAGATGAAGAAAGAGTTGATAGAGAAATACCCTCAATTATCCGAGAACCACAACCTCAAACAATAGCCCCCTAAACCTTGGTACCAGATAAAATTTGTATCTAAGTAATGTATAACAAAAAAGTGAAAGTCATATAAAAATATGTACGATAGTATATATCTAAGATAGTGATATTCATACTAAGAGGGCTAGGAATCATAACGCTCCAAACACGTTTTTTCATACAAACACGTTTTTTCATACGTGGACGATTTTCCACGGCATTTCCACGTTAACACGAGTTCCAGGGTCAAGTTTTTCCACCTGCGTTTCCAAATACGTTATTTCCTTAACGCGCGTTTTTGTATTTTGCATTTGGTTCAAAACAGTTCCTAGTATTTAATATTTTACCGTTTGAAAACAAGGTGGCCAACGGCTAGTTTAAAAAAAATAAATAAATAAAAAAAAAAAATAAAAAAATAAATAAATTACCGTTTGTTTTTATCAACGGCTACATTTATAAAAGCACAAAAAATAAAATAAAATAAATAAAATTTAAAAAAAGGAAAAAAAAAGGTTTTCTACACTTTTTTAAATACCCACATATACATAAAACATATACTCACCAACAAAAAACAAAAACCATTCAATCCTATATCACAAACGAAAAGAAAAAAAACAATGTCGGGACGTGACGATCAAAGTTTTATGAACTTGATGATGGGTTTTGAAAATCCTAATCCGAACAATGTCGGATCTTCATCAACTCCTAACCCACTTAATTTGACACCCGAACAACAACAACAAGTTGTGTTAATGTGGCAACAAAATTTCTCACAAACCCAAACTGTCACACCTCGCCAAGGCGGAAACGCGAGTGTGTAACTTCATGGATATCATCACAACACATGGTGTCTATATAGAGAATAACTACATGCACAAAAATAGAGCAAAGTACAGACACAAAGTGTCATAACGATACCCCAAAAGCAAATAACCAACCAAAAAGCCCTAAAAGAGCACGAGATTTGGAAAAGAGTCAAGAAGCCGAGTCAAAGATGAAATTTACTCAAGTAAAGCCCGTGACGATGTTTTCATTACTTAAAGGCTCGTGAATATGAAAGAGATACTTAATCGAAGATTAAAGATGATTATCATGTATAAGCTTCCCAAACTCGAGCAAGTGGTCACTTTTAT
>LBNU01002356.1:0-19264 GCA_014162995.1 Artemisia annua
ATATTTAAAAAAAAAAATAATAAATAAATAAATAAAACCGGTTAAACCCGGTTTTATTTTAAAACCGGGTAAAACCGGGTTTGAACCCGGTAAAAAACCGGTCGAAAGGAAAAAACCAAAACCGGTGTAACCGGTTCGGTTACACAAAACCGGGTCCGGTTTTCTTAAAACCGGTTTTCTAAAAAACCGGGTCCGGTTTTTTATACCGGTTTTCTAAAAAACCGGTTCTGGCTTGCACCTCTAGTTTTAACAATTGTTTTGGATAATGGGTTTTGATAGCATTTTTGATATAGTGGCACTTAATATTTTGGATCATTAGTTTGTGTTATGTTGGGCTTTACAATTAGTCCTGTGGTGTTTGGCTTTTTACTTAATAAACTTTTGTACAGATTTGATTTTGATAAAATATACGAAACTGGTGCAAATAAATAAAGAACGAGATTGGTACAAATAATATATGAGGCCGCATAATTAGAATGTATGAACACATTTTTACATAAAATTTCTATCCATCTAAGATCTGAGTTGAAGAAGGCAAATAAATAAAGAACGAGATTGGTACAAATAATATATGAGGCCGCATAATTAGAATGTATGAACACATTTTTACATAAAATTTCTATCCATCTAAGATCTGAGTTGAAGAAGGCAAATAAATAAAGAACGAGAGTGATATAGGAGATGAGGAAGGCATAAAGCCAATTGTTGAGAGATCCTTTTGGGCTAAATACGTGAGTAATCTTGTTTTCAAGCATCCTATTCTTATACCATTTCTGTATAAAACATGTATGTTTTGTATAATATAAAAACCATATACGTTTACGTATAAAACATATATGTTTTGTGTTTGGATTATATATGTTTTGCATACATAAAAAAATGGTCTCCTATATGTGTTTGCTAGTTTAAGCTTGTGCATGTGTGTTATATTATCTTGAGTTTTATTTTAAAAGTATCTAATCTTGACTATTATTTTTTTTTCTAGGCGTGACATTATGTTCTTTGAAGGCGTGCACATATGTTTTACCGAATTTGATGAGAAACTAGAAGTGCATGTATGTTCTTGGAAGGCGTACATGTATGTTCTTGGAAGACGTGCACACATGTTCGAAAGAATTTGATGAGAAACTTCAAACACATATGTTATATGCACATATGTTCTTAGAAGACGTGTATATGTATTCAAAATGATATATTTGATTTGTATTTCATTTGATATAAAAATTTGTGTATTTTATTATGTTCTTGGTTTGTAAATCTAAAGGTTACGACTTACGACTATAATTTATGTTATGTTTTTATTTAAGAAGTTCATAGGATATACCGTAAAAACATATGTGCAATTACATACTGAACAATTAATATATTTGGATTTTGCTTTTTATTGTAGTCGGAGGTTGGTTAGGATGTTTGTGGGTATTTATATCGCGTAGGTTAGAGTATATATTAAAAGCATTAATTTAAAAGATATTTATGATTTAAGTTTTTTTATTTTTTTTTCTTTTTATTATTATTTTTTTAATGAAAGATATCTGTCACGAATTGGGCTCTTTAATACACTTAAATGAAACAATCCAACCCCATTGACTAATGGTTTGTTAATTGTATACTTTATAGAAACTTTAATCAAGTAAAAGATTAATACTGACTTATAGCAAAAAGATAGACAAGCTTTATAAGATTAAAGACCATGTTATTCTTATTTTTAACAAAAAAGGAAAATTAGACAATTGTATCAATAGCAAGGTGGCGTTTGACATTTTGTATAGTCTTTTAAAAATGCTTCCCTAGTTATTACTTTTCAGCACAGGTAAGCTTTTCTTGATCGGGTATAGTAAATCAGAATTTGATTACCCAGTTATCTTTTATATAATAAAAAAATTACATCATTTCGGAGTTTTTTTGACAGAACAATCTTAGTGGAAAAAAATTTGGACCAATAGGAATGCTCGATTTTGACACATAAGCGAAATCGAGCAATATGATTGGCCAATAAAAAGTCAAAATTGAATTGATTTTAGTCAAACTTTAATAAATTTGGTGTAGAATTTGATTGAGGAAAAAAACACATAAAAATATAGGTGTCAAATTTATGAAAAATAGAAACTTAAAATAAGATGAGGTAATTAATAAAACATTAGTGGTTGAATTTTAAATATATTATATGGAGTTAAGTGTAAAATTATAAATCTCTATGTTTTTTGATAACTTTAGATAATAAACAAATAACCCCTTACACATTATATCCCATACACTTTATAATATGAACTTTGTTTACAATTACATGAGTATTATTATTTGTTTGAGACTTCCATCAATTAAACTTACAAAATTTTATAAACGTACGAATTAGTTTTAATATACGTTAAATACTTTTAAAATAAATATTACTACGTAGTTTTAAACTTTCATCTATTAAAATATCTTTTTACTATTTACGTTAAATATAAATAAGAACTCATGTTATCCTATTTAAAAGTTTAACCTATACGTACACGGTTTGAATGTTAAAAACAGTTAAATTATTCTTAACGGTAATATAAATATCAAATGGTAAGTACGTGTGATATAAAAATAAATATACACGATTGTACTTATAACGACTCATGTAATTATTATTTAAAGTTTATATACGGATATCCGGAAAAACATTTTTAAAAACTTCATCAACGCTCATAATGTGCTACTAAACTCGCACATTTTGTACAACATGATATTAATAGTTAAAGTTAAATAACAACATCAACCTCAACATTAACATCTATTTCAGCTAAACAAAGTTAAATCTTCATCTAATAAAATTTTTACAAAATATTAATTGATATTAATATATAATGAAAAACTCATGCATACTTATTAGTTGTACTTATATCATAGTTTTCACGGGTAATTCTTATATATCCATATAGTAAAGAAAATTTTAAAACAAATTTGATTTATGTGTAAATCCATGTGATCAAAGAACCTTTAGCCCAATAACATTATAAGGAGACACGCTCAAGAATCCAATAAAAGGTCGATGCCACAGTTACATTTACAATTTCTGATAACTATTTTTCTTATTTTCGCACATATTGATGCTCTAACTTTTTAAAATATACATAAAATTTTCTGTTTTTAACGGTACTACTATATAATTAAATTTTTCTGAAAAACCCCGTGCGTGCACGGGTATTATAACTAGTTATATTAGAATCAAATAATCAGTTTTGTATAATCAATTAAAGATCACGTATCTTGTTGCCTTTAAAAAAAAAAAAAATAAAAAATAAAAAATGATCACGTATCTTGTTCATTTGAAGTCACATTACACTTGATCCTTGTCTAGTAGTATCAAACAAGAGAAGCAAATATTGATTTTTATTACTCATTTACTATCACATAATAAAAACCTCAATGTACTGTTTCAATCTTTTAGTCAAAGCTCATGAAAATATCCTTAAAAGTTCCATTTAAAAAAAGAATATTCTTTAATGTCATATCATTATAACTATAATCGCAACAAAATGCGCATTAACTTAGTAAAACCGTAAGTTCAATTAACTTGTCTTTTTTTCAAAAAAATAAATAAAAATAATAATAACTTGTTATTGAAACTTGTCTTAAAGTTGATATGAATAGCATTCAATGACGTTGACACAAATCAACAAAAAAATATATGCAGTTTAACTGAATGAAGAAAATTGCAAAGTAAAATATTTTCGTAATAAATTTCTTTGATACTACGTACCGTAACTCATTCAAAATTTCCATTCTTATTTAGCAAACAATTAAATTTAAATATCTTTAGCATATCATTTTCCTATTAATAGTGATCACATAAAAATGCAAATTGATCTCCCCTAAAAAAACTAATCAATCAAATAAAAATAAAAAAATAAACAATATACCGCCCCTCTCTCATCTATATATGCAGGTGCCATGTGATGCCTAACATGCCTCCAACTTGGCTTACTTGTCTTCTTCTTCTTCATCATCTCTTCTTCTCCTGTTTACGTGTTTTTGTACATACCAAAAACACATACTAAAAACACACACTAAAAACACGTACACACAAAATCATCAATGGCAACCAAAGGTTTCATGCTATACCTAGTAACAGCTTTCACCGTTGCTATCTTCTCTACGTTCATAATCTCTGGTCACAATCATTACACACACAAATACCATATTCAAAGTTCAAACACACTAAATACTGATGAGAAAACATGGCCAGTAAGTTTTTTTTTTTTTTTTTTTTTTTTTTTTTTTTTTAATTGAAACATGGGTTTTGTTTGATATTGATTATGAGTAATGGGTACTTTTTATTTTTTCATTTGGTATAGGAATTGGAGTTTAGTTGGAGGATTGTTTTAGCGACGGTGATCGGGTTCTTGGGGTCAGCATTTGGGACGGTTGGTGGTGTTGGTGGCGGTGGGATATTTGTTCCCATGCTTACTTTGGTTGTTGGATTTGATACGAAGTCTGCTGCTGCTTTATCTAAATGTATGTTTATCTTATTGAACTTTTTGAAATTATTTAACCCTAATTTATTGGTTTTAAAACTGAAAAGAAAATGGATTTACTTTTTGTTTTCTGCTGTTTTATAAATTGACTTTGTAATCTTTACATTTTTATATGGTTAGAGATGAATATAAATAGTAGTAGTATATAATTTGGTACTTCTGTTTAAAAAGTGGGAGTGTCACTTTTGAAACTTATTTTGATTTGCAAAATGACATAAAAGTGAGACAAAGTCATCTTTTAATAATTGATGTATAAAAATAGAGTAACTAAAGCGAGACAAATCGAAAAGTTGGTTTGTATTCAATTAAAAAAATGGTTTTGGACACGGCCGGAATTGGAAGAGAACCAGGCAAAGAGAAGTACTTGTTATATATTGGGATTTGATTCTGATTTGAATTGATTTAAGAATGTTGGTGTTTAATGACTGTAATGTCGTGATTTAGGTATGATTATGGGAGCATCAGCATCTTCATTTTGGTATAATCTAAGAGTGCCACATCCATGCAGAGAAGTGCCAATTCTGGATTATGATTTAGCTCTATTGTTTCAGCCTATGCTTATGCTTGGAATCACACTTGGTGTTGCTCTTAGTGTTGTTTTTCCATATTGGCTCATTACTGTTCTCATCATCATTCTCTTCTTAGGTAACACCTCATTACTCATTTTTAATCACATTAATCGTGTTTAGGTATGCTATTTATAATCTTGGATTAAGTTTATGTGTGTTGGTATTTACATGTGTCATTAGATCTTAAATTCGACCAAGCATGATGTCCTACTAACTTTGAGCATGCTGTCCTTAACACATTGCTTCATATAGTTTTTTAAAGCCAGAATCAAGTAGTACTATTCATTACCGGCCAAAAACATGTGTTGCAAGTGTTAGTGAATCTTTTTGGAATTTGTCAAACTTTGATACGTGTTTTATACTCGAGAATAAGAGGTACTAAATGTAACCGTATTCTACTCGTTAAATAATCTTATAATGCAGGTCCTAACTTCAAGTATGTACAAAGACAAAAAACGTTGTTGTAAAATTTGGTTGATCTTATCTTAAGATTTGTTATATCTGGATCATGAATGATTACCTAACTATATATGTTAGGTATAATTGTGCATTATTGCTTATTTTAAACTCCGAAATACAATTGTTTTGTCTCTATTTTATTGTCAAGCAGTAGCTTACAAGGTTTGAAACCAAGATTACTCTATCATTTTTAAGTATTAGTTATTATAAGTAACTTTCACTTCTGTTTATGTGCATTTTTATATTGATTAAAAAACTAATCATTGTTGCGTAATGATCTGAGTTGCTATAGTATATACTCTCGCTGTCGAGAATAAATGGAATAATGTCTAGTCAATTGTATCAATTTTTTCTTAATTATTTTAACATTGGTTTTGGCCATAAGATTCATTTAACTTCCATTGTCATTATCATGAGTTATTTCAAAAAAATTAACTAATTGTCAAACACTCATATTTACTGCGGTCCAATTTCTATGCAGGAACATCCTCGAGGTCATTCTTTAGGGGCATTGAAATGTGGAAGGAAGAGTCGATACTAAAGGTGTGTCTTTTTACTATTCACGTTGACAAGTAATTTTCTTAGAAAGGTCGCACGTTTGACTCACGAATACAGTCTATGTGATCTACTATTTCTCATGAATTTTTAGAACAAGAATCCACTTTATGTAACATTTCTCTTTTGGGGTGATGCAGAAAGAGATGGCAAAACCACGAGAAACATTTGTTAATTCTCGAGGAGAACGTGAGTTACATTAACACATCTTTAGCTCATTTGGGGCTATTATATAAGTTTACTAATAAATATGTGAGTAACTTGTTTCACAAATTTTCTTTTCAGTTCTACTCGACACTTATGAACCTTTGATTCCAAGAGAAGAGAAAACTCCCATGGTGAGCATTGGCTACTTTAGCTTCTTCACTTCAAATCTTCTATACCTATGTGACGTACAATGTTTATATAAACATTTTTCCCTACAAATTTACAGGAAATATTTACGTTTAATTTACGCTGGAAGAAGCTTATGCTCTTGGTTGCAGTATGGGCTGCCTTTCTAGTTCTTCAGATCATCAAGGCAAGTGCAATCAATAAAATGGACAAATTAAAAAAATGATTTCGTTTTCTATGCAAAATAAACCTTATATGGTTCTTACATCAAGTATATATCTAGTATTTTATATGCTGAAAATCCTAATATTTGGCCTCTTTGTATCTTCTGCAGAACGATTTAGTAGTTTGCAGTACATGGTATTGGGTACTCACAGTTGCACAGGTACGTTGCAGTGTTATATAAACAAACAATGTACGGATGTGGGTTCATGAGTCTGAACGTTATTTGTTTGTTTCAGTTCCCAGCAACACTAGCAGTGTTCGGGTATGAATGCGTAAAATTGTACAGGGAAAGCAAAAAGAGGAGAAGCTTAGGAAACACTGAATCGGTATGTGAGGCCACAATCAATTGGACTGTGCCCAACCTCATATTTTGTGCACTTTGTGGTGTCTTGGGCGGCACTGTTGGAGGACTTTTGGGTTCTGGTGGCGGCTTCATTCTTGGCCCTCTCTTACTCGAGATTGGTGTCATACCACAGGTACAAGTCTAAATTGTACTTTGTGTGAGATACATAAAACATTAACATACTTTCCAACATATTTTCTGAACCTCCGATTCGTTAAAAGAGGGCTCATGTCTCATTTTGGTCATTCTATAACCCGATTTCTTATCATTTTCTTTATAAAAAAAATTAAATAACATAAATTTTGACCTGGTTTTAAGAGCCATTTGACTACAAAATAACTCAAATGTGACATAACGCACACGTAGATGTACAAAGATATTGAATGACTAAAACAAAACATATGAAAAAGTATTGTGCAATTTTGAGCAAAGAAAAAGACATTTCAATTTGTCACAATCAAGAAAATGATCGTTTATTCCTTTTTGTTTTGTTTGTTGTTTTTTCTTAGGTAGCGAGTGCGACAGCAACGTTTGTGATGATGTTTTCATCATCTTTATCTGTGGTAGAGTTCTATTTACTGAAGAGGTTCCCTATCCCTTATGGTATATTCGGCTTACCATTTCACAATAATCAATTCTTGTTAGAAACGTAACACATGAATATGATTGATGTTAATCTTATTATGTTTTTGCAGCATTATACCTAATGTCGGTATCAATTTTGGCCGGTTTTTGGGGACAATTCTTTGTTAGAAAACTTGTTGCATTTCTAAAGAGGGCATCACTTATTGTCTTCATTCTTTCTGCTGTCATCTTTGCCAGTGCCATTACAATGGGTAACTTTCTTAATCCGTTTAGCCTCTCCTTTTTCATGTCATCAATAAAAGAAAAAAACATTTCATTCGTACATTTGAGTCATATTGTAACAAAAAAAATAGGAAAAAAAAACCCTTAAAAGAACGGTTATAAACATGGGCAGAGCTTTATAAGGACCGGGAAGGGTCCCGGCCCCCTATGCTTAAGCCCGTTAATGTATTTTTTCACGATTTCATGTGTTAAAATAATAATAATAATAATAATAATAATAATAATAATAATAATAATAATAATAATAATAATAATAATAATAATAATAATAATAATAATAATAATAATAATAATAATAATAATAATAATAATAATAATAATCTCGGCTCTTCTATCTAATGTTTTTTCGGAAATATTTTTGTTTCGGCCCTCCCATGAAATTTTTTCTAGCTCCGCCATTGGTTATAAACACATTATTATTATATGCAAATAACACATCCTTTTATTTGATGTTGTTAATTGTTCTTACGGGGTTGTGTACTAAAATGAACAGGGGTTATTGGTATCGAGAGAAGCATCAAGATGATCCAAAATCATGAATTCATGGGATTTCTTCAATTTTGTAGCAGTCAATAAACACTCGAAAGAGTGTTTACGTACAAAACAATACATCAATGTTGAGGAGGTGCTTTAGGCCAATGTCCGTTGGCATATCGACCTCTAATGAACATTGTTATTTAGTTCTATTTAAATTGATTGTTACATAGTATCAGGCGTGAAAAGATGCTTGTGGAGGCAGAATTTGATCTATGTCAATGGTGTCAGTTTTTAGCGTGAAATAAAATTTCCGGTCTATGGTTTGCAAAGGAGTGTTAGCTTCGCGTTAACACGAAAGCAACCTTGATCAACCGGTTGGTTTAGTGTTTGCATTTCATTGTATTGGATTCATTTGCATATACTTAGAAAGTTGCCCATTAATAGAATTTCGTTGGATTGGTTATATCCCTTTATAATCTTTAGTGATCAAAGAATGTTTATTATGAATCTATGGAAAATACTAGAACTGAGATCGAAAAACAGAAAAGAAAATGTGTCTTAACAATTTTCAGATAAGACCACATGGAATGTAAAATGCTTTGATAACGATACATTTCAGTCAAACACTAAAATGCTTTGATCGACAGTTGTTTATGTATGAAAGACCACCTGGAAAGAATTTACTAAAAAATAAAAGTGTGACAAATAACTACTATTTGGAAGGGACAATTTTTTTTTTTTTTTTTTTTTTTTTTTTATCTGAAAGACCACATGAAATGTATTAGAAGGGTACAAGTATTGATTTGATAAGACAAAAAAAACAACAGGGCCCCAAAACAATAAAAAAACAAAATGAGACTACAAAATCAAATTGTGCTCTTCTTGTATGGTTCGACTTACTAGTTAATAAGTTCTAAAAAGAAATGACTTGCTAGTTGATTCTAATATAATAACTATTCTCTCCGTCCCAAAAAAAATGTACATCTTACTATTCATGATGTTTGTCTAAAAAAAATATCCAGTTTTCATATATGAATACTAATATTGACTATTTAATCTATTTTGCTCTTACAATAAAAACTTAAGCTTATTTTTAATTTCTATAATAAAATTAAGGATAAAATAACATTTTATTAATCAAACTTGCATTAATTACAAATATCAAAATTAATATTGAATCATTTTATAAAAAAATAGGATCGTAGACCTTGATTTCAAAATGTAATAACCTTTTAATTTACCAATGAAAGTCAAAATTAAAAGTGAGTTGCTTAACATTAAACTAATTTCAAAAACTGTAAAGATTTTTTTTGAGCAAAAAAAAAAAAAAAAAAAAAAAAACTGTAAAGATGGGTGCGTTTGTTTCATTAAGATGTTTTAGGTCTGAATCTGACTACCCGTCTTACCAGTAAGAGGTGGCTAGAAAGTCTAAATCTGAACGAAATAATGTTGTTTGTTTTTTTTATAATTGTTCGAATGATTTTAAGTGCTCGTTTTTGCAATTTATTTAAGTAACTTATGTAAATATGAAACAAGACTTTTTATCATAAATATAACATAATTAATAAACCATCAAATATATTATATTAACACGAGTCTTTAATCTCTCTTATCGAGTAAGAGGCAGTAAGACAAGTTCCCCACCTCTTACTGAGTAAGATGTTATATGTCTANAATGTGTGTTGCACGTGACTTTATATTTAGTACTCCTTGTTTAGTTTTCACCTTTTTTCATTCCCCACCAAGAATGGCCTCACGTCTATTTTTTTCATTCTCCCCTTTCTCCTCTTTTTTTAAAGAATGAAAACTGATTCTAGAGAAATAAAAACTGATTCTAGATTCTGATTCTCAGTTGCAAACAAACACAGGAATACCCCTTATTCCCTTTCTCAGCTTTCCATTACCTCCTACCAAACATCCCCTTAGTTCCTTCGATCACCATCACAATTCACAAGGTTTGGTAATACTTTTTATTGTACAATCAATTTTAAACTAAATTTGATTTATATTTAAAACTTATTGGTAAAAGAGAATAGAGTATGGATCTAGTGAGAAGAATTAGGGTGTGTTTGTTTCATTAAGATGTTTTAGGTCTGAATCTGACTACCCGTCTTACCAGTAAGAGGTGGCTAGAAAGTCTAAATCTGAACGAAATAATGTTGTTTGTTTTTTTTATAATTGTTCGAATGATTTTAAGTGCTCGTTTTTGCAATTATTTAAGTAACTTATGTAAATATGAAACAAGACTTTTTATCATAAATATAACATAATTAATAAAACATCAAATATATTATATTAACACGAATCTTCAATCTCTCTTATCGAGTAAGAGGCAGTAAGACAAGTCCTTCACCTCTTACTGAGTAAGATGTTATATGTCTAACTGGGTCTGACTCAAAAAAAAAAAAAACAAACAAGCAAACGTCTGCCCATCTCTTACTGGTAAGAGTAAGAGGGAGTAAGAGGGCTAGTAAGACATTTTTTAAAAAACAAACACACCCTAAACATGTATATTTTTGTGGATCAATTTACAAAACTGTAGGAGTTAATTTATAAAAAGGGGAGTCAATTTATGATAAAGGTGAGTTAATATATAAAACTGCAAATGGTTATAATCACGTTTTATTTTAAGAAAACCACATTATAGTTGTTATTTATAATAATAATTATTATTAGATCAGAATTATCGTACTACTCAAAATCTGTATATGCACGGAATTATAAATATCAAAATGAAATCAAATCTTAGTGTGATACGAAAATGAATACACGAAATTATCTATATAGCAACGATTCATATAAAACATTATTTAGTACTCAAGTATCCTTATAATATGTCTATATGAACAACTTTTACATGAGTTTATAATGTAACAACTCATTATTAATTTTGATTATCTTACTCTTTAAAGCTTAAGTAAAGAAATATAGAAAATTATTATTGCTACAACCACGGGAAATACGGCTAAAATTATTAGAAGTCTCGTATATTAAAATAAAAATTTCAAATAAATTTGAATATTATCCAAAACCGTCTGTTATATATTTTAAAATAACTAGAGTAAGGTGAACATGCTTTAGTAAAAAAGATTAAAATAATTATAAAACCTATAACTATAACGGATAGAAGCTTTTAGAAGTAATCGAATCTATAAATTATAAAACCTATAACTTCACATCGAACAAATATATTAATATAATTGTTAGTTATTTACACAGTGGACACCTATTAAACCTAGTTTAATTTGCTTGAATACAAGAACATATTTAAAACTAGCACATACCATGAAATAAGGCTTAAAATGATTAGTACAAATTGATTAATGAGTCCAACATCAATCCTAAAGAAGTTTGCTTTCACTTTCAACATAGAGTTTTATGGTATGTTTGGCGCAATGGGTTGGGCTGGGGCTGGAGCTGGGGCTTATATTATAAGCCGAAAAATGAAGTTTATATTTTCATAAAACTGTTTTGTGAATTAGTTATAGCTGCTGCTTATTAATGTAAAATCATGCAAAAATACATCAAATTAATTTCACATACATTTTAGCTTTTATATGATGATTCATTATATTTTAAGGGTACTTAAATAATTTAACTAGTTATAAGCCCCTTTTTATGGGCTTGGGGTTATGGATGCTTATGACTTATTTTATAAGCTGCAAGCCTTCATAATTTTGTGTGATAAAAGAGACTTATTTTATAAGCCGTCTTATTTTAAAAGCCCAAGCCCCTATGTAGCTAGTGAATATTAATTAGAATATTAATGGTACGTAGTGTTTTACTAGATTATAATTTATTTTTCTAGAAAAGCTTAGTACATCATGTTTTTCTAAATCTTCAATTTTCAAAATAGAAAATATGTAAAAGGTTGTATATATAAAATGTTAACAAGTGTTAAATTATAAAATTGACAATTGATAACTACAGCATTTATTTTAACAGAATAACAACGAAATCTATAAATAAGAACACAATTTTTTAATCTAAAATGAGAAAACAAATAAATGACAAAATATATACTTTCAATATATGATATAACAAATTGTAGATGCTTGCTGAATATAAAATGAGAATACAATTTGAAATTGTATATCTGTTGTGGATTTGTGATGATATAGCCTACCTCCACCAAATATAAAATCATTGACCAACTTTAAAAAAAAAAAAAAAAAAAAATTATGTGTGTCGTACATCAACGCCTAGCTAATCAAGTTTGCTTTCAATCAATGCAAATATGCAATTTTTTTTTTCTGGTTAATCATGATGCATCGAGTATAAATAACACAATCAACTATTCTAAATTTAAATGACCAGATGAGTGTATATAAATAAACAACATTATCTATATGCATGATTCAGTTTGTAAGGATTTCTATTTAATTCAACGTAAGTTAGACGTTGAAAATCAAAGAAAAATATATATAGCATGTTTCGTACTAGATTAAAAATATTACATCAAGTATATAATGCTTGTCTCTTTTAAAATGCATGATTTTTTTTTTTTTTTTTTGAACAATTTTTAAAATGCATGATAGAAAAAAGATATTTACACTTGTATCCGTCACATGAACTTACTATATAATATACAAATGCAATATCAACATGTTGAAATGCATAAGTTACCCACTAAACAATTATGCCAATCCTGGAACCCTGAGGATTTATATTATATTGTAATGTAAACATAATTAAAGTCATTGGCTTATTTGTTTGAAATTTTTTAAACTCTTTAGGGTATTGGAAGAATGAAGATTTAATTTCGTGTACACAAAATATTAAATATGTTATCTGACCTTATTTGGTTTATTGGGCTTAATTGGTATCAACCCTCAAGATATGGTTCTAACTAGGCTGGCTCTGCTGGTAAATATGAGCCCAACTGTTTATGTTCTTCACTGCATTTTCTTTTTATGTTGATTGATGATGATCGTATTACGCCTTGGATTTATATAATTAGACCACATAACAAATTTCATCAAGCTAAGAATAGCTAGTAATTCTGCATTTTTTCGTGAGAAGATATCTTTAAGCTCAGCTCCAACTTTCCTCCTGATGCCTAAAAGCTCAGCCAACTTCTTATTCAATGAATTAAGATCATTTATACTTTAGACCGCATAACAAATTTCATCAAGCTAAGAATAGCTAGTAATTCTCTATTTAGTAAACTCCAAAATATATCTATGTGGTTTACCCCCATTTCACACCATACATCACACATTCTCAAAAGTGTAGGCATATACATCCTTTCCGTTAATCAAAGTTAACTAGTATACATCCACGAGGACGAACGGTGCAAATTTTGTGTCGTTAACTTGTACATGTGTTTTTTTAGTAAGGGTGTTTCCGTCTTTTTATTTACAAGCTAATCACCACTCTTTTAAAGTCATTTGACTTAAGTCAAACACACACACACACATAGATAATCACTTTCCTCTTCAATTTTCCCCCAAATTGAAAAATCCTAACTTCAAATAATCACTCTCCACTTTTTACACAAATCATTTTCACACTAATTGAAAACCCTAACAACAATGTTCATCCTTAAAACTTGTAGATGTGGATTACCCACAATTCTTCGAACTTCGTGGAGATCAAGAAATCTTGGACGCCGCTTTCATTGTTGTCCAAAAATTTATCTTACAAATTTTTGAAGGAATCAAATTGTGGGTTTTTTCCCCCAAATTGAAAAATCCTGACTTCAAATAATCACTCTCCACTTTTTACACAAATAATCACACTAATTGAAAAACCCTTACAACAATGTTCATCCCTAAAACTTGTAGATGTGGATTACCCACAACTCTTCGAACTTCGTGGAGACCAAGAATTCTTGGACGCTGCTTTCATTGTTGTCCAAAATTTATCTTACAAATTTTTGAAGGAATCGAATTGTGGGTTTGTTGATTTGTTCGATCCACCGATGTGTGAAAGATCGGTGGTGATTATTCCTGGATTATTGAGAAACATGAACCAACTTCAAGAATCATCAAGGGACAAATCTTTAAAAGCTAGAAGATTGAAGTTTCTTTCAGGATTTAGTTGGTTCTTCTTTGTTGTGTATCTGATGATGAAGTGAAATTAAGTATTGTAATCTTTTGTCTCTTTTAGGATTTAGTAGTGATGATGATGATGAAGTGAAATTAAGTAATCTTTTGTTTCAGTGAAGCATTGTAATCTTTTGTTATCAATGAAGTGTGTTTTGTTTTCATCTCAAATTATTGTTTGTTTTGTTATCTTTTGTTATCAATTGGTTGAAATGGGTATAAATGGGTTGAAATATGGTGACAAACTTGCTTGACAACCTGAATGGCTATGAAATGGGTTGAAATGGGTAAAAATGGGTACAAACAAACTCTTTAACATGACTAAACTTAAACAAATGACATAACAACCAAAAGACATAAACAACAGTACATGTTTCCTAGAAGATTTCTAGGCATGTTTCCAGGGATATTTCACTATTTAAAATGTTTCCAGGCATAAAAAGCCAGTACATAACATAAGATTACACTACTTAACATGTATGTAACATTTCAACCCAGTACATAACATGTTTCCAGGCATGTTTCCAATACATGTTTCCAAAAGACCTAAAGTAGTACATGTTTCCAAAAGACAAAACAAGTACACTACTTAAATGCTTAAACAAAAACTTAAATCACTTCCTGGTTTTTCCCTTGGTGTTTGACTTCCCTTTTTTGTAGTACTTGCAACCGCATTTTGACTTCCCTTTTGTGTTTGAGACCTTGTTGCAGAAAACTGTGATCCACCAACCCTTGAAGCCTGTGATCCACCAACTCCAGAAGGCTCTTTACATGTCCTTTTGTTGTGCCCTGTCTTGTTGCACTTAAGAAAGTCATAGTTTTGCCAACCTTGGACAGTTTACTATTTGCGGTCATCTTTTGACTTGAAAGCTCATCTGCAGACTTCTTCCTTTTCTTTAGTGGCCTCCTAATTTGTGGCTGAATCTTTGGTGGAATGATAGTTTATGGGCTAGGGTGTTTCTTCCACAAGGGTGGTCCATTGCATGGGTTAATGGTGTAACTATATTGCTTTTCCCAAGTTGCCAGCGAATAACAAGCATGCACCCATGTTTCAAGCAACCCAACATCATCCCTATTTAGAGCCATATCATTTTTCACTGCAACTGCATGCTTGCAGGGCATTCCAGTCAACTCTCATTTTCTACAACTACAACTCCTTTCTACTACATCCACCACACACTAGTTCCCATGGACAACTTGCTTGATACTTAGTTCCACCATTCCACAGTACCTTCATATATATAACAGGTATTAGAGTTTACATTTCACAAATACCAATTTATACAATGGATAAGTATAACAATTTACTGTACATGAGCTAGCTTCATTCTTTGATTGCATTAAACAACACAATAGCATTTTGTGTTAAAGGGCCTTGACTCTTTGCAATAACTTTTTTTTAACATAGACTATCTTTTTCATCAAGTACTCCTTAACAAATTCTAGACATGTGATAATAGGAACATCTCTTCCATCCAACAATTATCTATTAAATACCTCACACATATTGATAAGTAAAACATCACAGTATGCCCTACCTGCAATTGTTAAGTGAGATAATAAATTAAGTAATATAATAGAATTTAGGTCACAAAAAGTGATTTGTGTTAAGTAAAACATACCACTAAAGTGGGCTCTTGACCGATGGGTGGTGGTATCTTCTTCAAATAATCATAAACACCTTCATCCACACTCCTTAACTGCTCCACTGCCCTATCAAAATGTTGCACAGTAGTAGCTGATGCACATCTCCACAACAAGTCCTTGTATAGCTTACCTCTCTACTATAGTTTCATATTCTCATGTGTAAGTCTTAAACAAAACCTATGCTCAACACATGGGAATATTTTTGAAATTGCTGAAACCCTAAAAACAAAATAGACAGTTAGGAATTATCAACCACAATGACTAAAGACATGTATAATTAATAAGGATTACCTTTTGTCTATCAGAAATGAAGGTAAAATTAGACATCCTTGTCAAATCCGAATCATCCCCTAACCATGTTAAAAACCATGACCATGAGCTAGTTGTTTCTACATCCACAACAGCATATGCAACCGGATATGTCCCATGGTTTGCATCAATCCCGACTGCTGTAAGTAGTTGGCCAGAGTACTGTCCTTTCATAAAACACCCATCTGGTCCAAGCAAATCTTTTAAGCCAGCTTTAAACCCTCTCTTCAAAGCACCAATATAAATATAGATCCTTCTGAACTGTCTTGTTGTATCATTTGGATCAAAATCTCTTTCAAGATCTATTTTGACAGTAGTGGCTTCATTGGTTCTTTGCATCTCTAGCACATAATCCCTTAAATTTGAATAATGTTATGTGAAATCACCCTTAACTTTCATCACTGCTTTAGCCTTAGCTCTATTAACATTGTTTGTATTGATACCTATTTGATACTTCTTTTGCAGTTGGTCTTTTAGGGCTTTAACAGGGATGTTTGGGTTTGGTTTGATTGTTTCTTCAATATATTTAGTAAGAAAAGAATTGGTGAGCAGATGCACTTCTCTTGTTTGCAGACAACTGTGTTCATCTGTAAAAGTAGCCACAATCCATGTTTCTTCACTGCAGTTCTCTTGTTTGGATATATGCAAAGTCCAGGGACATGTGATAACCTCATATTTGTAATTATCTCCAGTGCCACCTACCTTTATTCTTTTCCCACCTACTTTACTTATTCCTCCTCCACATGCACTTGTCTTAGTATTTTTAGAGTTGACCCACTTTTCAGCTACACATTTTAACTTACTTGGACTTGGACCACAATTAGCCCACTAGCACTTGGGCCCTCACCAGGGTATGTGAACACATGACATTTTCCTATACACACTACGCTCACCCTTATTTTATCATTCTTCCATATGTATAACTGTCTTCTAGTAGCCACAACATGAGCAGTCACAAGTTTCGTAATAGTTTTTTTTTTTATCTCCAAACTCTTTCCCTACAAAAAAATGTATTACTGCATCTACTTGCATCACTGACCTCACCCTTTTTTGCTTTTTGTCTCCCTAAGTTTCTCAAAGTTTTCTTTCTTTTACCACCTAAAGAATCACTAGCACTATCAAAAACATCCAAATCAAAGGCTTCTTCAACATCGATGTTAGCAAGAACTTCTAAATTCCCAGCACTACATCCCACCCATTCTACATCTTTGTCTGTGTTTTGATAGTATTCTTTCATATCCACATCTACATTCATTACATGCTCATCATCAACTATATAGTCATTATCTTCATTATCATCACTATCATTATCACTTTTAGAAACAATTACTGCAATTGGACTCTTTACTTCATTATCATCCCCTCCTAAATCACGATCATTCAAACGTGGACTCTCTAAACCATCAACATTTAATCCTTGTCCCTCTAAATCATTAGCATTTCTTTCTAGGTTCCTCTAAAACATTAGCATATCCCTTTCCCATATCAAGAAATAGTGGCATCCTATTTATCTTCTTAGCAGGCTTCTTAAAAGGCTTCCTAACTAATGAACTAGGTCCCTCATCAACTATTTCCTCAATCATCAGTTTCTGTGGTGATTTCCAGTAAGTTTCCAGAAATGTATACTCATGCTTAATGTAAACCTCAATAAGTTTGTATTTATCAACATACCTAACTAGGTTTAACACATCTCCATCATTTCCTAGTGCTTGTAACCCGTAATCTAAATCATTGTTAGGTATTTTAAAGGGATAATAACAAAAAAATGCGTCATACTTGTCACTTTTTGTGGTTGTGTGGACTGCACTTTTTTCTTTCTTATTGTGTGTACTGAACTTTTACATTCACATAAGGAGCATTAAGTTTCAAATATTCAAAATGGAATGATAGCAAAAACTATTATGTTAAAACATGTGTCTCAGGAGGTTTCAAGCAGCTCAACAGTACACGAGAAAAAAATATGCTAGAAAAAGACGGTCTAGGACAAGTTCATGTACCATCTTTCCAATCAGGCCCAAAGTAGTACCACTCCCTTTTGTAAAGAAGTGCATTTTTTCTTGGCAAGTGTATGAACTCAGATTTTTTATGCCACTAGGTACTCCAACTTTAGAGATGGAAAATTGAATGTGTGGACCATGAGTAGGTAACCATGGTCATTTGTTGGTGTTTTTGTTATGGTTGTATCAGCTTATCCAATATGGTGGAGATAATCAATGTAGCCGGATATCACTTAGAATTGCGTAATCACTTTCTTAAGGAAACTATTCGACACTAATGCTTGGGTTACATGAATATCTTTTTGGGATATGAACAAATGTTTGTTCTTGATTTAGGCACAAATCGATGAAGCATTTCACTTTTAAGTGTTTAGGTTTACTGTATATTTTCCATGCAGATGTGTGATCCTATTTATAGGAAAAACTCAAAGCCCAATGAAATTATGATAATTAATTAACCCATTAATCACATCATAATATTCCTCATTTATAGAGATTAGTGGTTACACGACCAATTAAATGTTGTCATTAAGTTGCAGTAATAATTGCCCTTTAATAGGTCAAAGCTGTTACAAGATAATGTAAATTCAGTCCAACGTGATTTCTCGCTGATGAGTGATGAGTGTGTAAATACTCATCATTTTCTATCACCTGAACTGCCAAAAACAGCCAAAAACACCAAATAATGCATCAAAATAATGGAAATATTCCAAAAGTGTGTTTTATGAGTCTTAGATGCAAAATGTTTGAAAACAAATGAAAAACAAGCAAAGTTTGCACAATTGGCAGTTTCAGTCCCTCAACTTTCACAAATTGTCAAAACTAGTCCCTAAATAGTTCAAAATATACAAAATATCATAAAAGGTCCTTGGGGATTCATAAGTTGTCAAAACAAACCATTTGAATATCAAAAATCACAAATTTACAACTT